>JAWQFJ010011566.1:0-33731 GCA_034096865.1 Theodoxus fluviatilis
TTAAGATATGCGCTGTCGCGCTGCCCTTTAAAACTGAAAAATGTGGCAACTTTAACAGCATAAAGCTACTACATAATAATGGCTTAGTCATTTCAGCTTTTGAGAATCAGTTCTCAGCAACCAGGAATAGCAAAAAATCATTGTTGCAACACTCTAGTCTCATATTTGTTTAACCAGCAAGCACTGAAAAACACAACTGAAAACAAAACCAAACTGCACGGGGGGGCAAGTTTAGGCTATCACAGAATTGAATTTATTTAAAGCAGCTCTCTGGAACTTCCAGATCTTACAAACAAACATGCATAGAACAAGCCCATTTTCTTTCATGAGATTAAAACAAGACATTTCTGACAAATTTACTGCCAAAGTCAGGAAAAACATCAATTTGACCGGCGTCCGGACGTTCTGCCATGTACATATATATAAAGCTTCATAACTATTGAACTATATACAGAATCTTTACCAAATTTTGAGACATTGCACATTATGCATTTATCTACATTCCTACATAATGTGGAATTGAAAGCTGGAAAAATAGGAAAAATAAGGGTGGAAAGTCATTTAAAAAAAAATAGAAAAGTTGGATGTTTCTGTCTGTACACACACAACAACTGTCATAACTTTTGAACCAATTGATGGATTTACCTTAAATTTGAAGGCAAATGAAAAAAAACACCATGGTTTGCTCTTATGGACACTGAAAAAGGACAATTGTTCAGTGAAAGGAACCCCTTCAGGCTTCAGCGCCGAGCAACAAGGCCCCCCCCCCCAAGAAAAAAGAGTTGGCAAGCAAGCACAGACTGTCATTTCAATTTACAGCAAATTTTCAAACAAGTACTCCTTAAAATGATGATACTTTTGTCCCAAATTGTCTGGTGCTTCAACGATGAACGCACGCTGAATGTGGTAATCGAGCATGCATAGATCTACACAACGTCATTGCGGTCCGATGTACACACAAACAGGGGGAAAATTTCCGTCCATTTTCTCCTTTCAAGCGCACAATCCGGGCGCTAGATAACAAGTAGATTCATCATACATTAACATCGAATATAGCGTTGGAAAGGGGGAATCTTGTAGAATCCGAGGGTGTCTGCACTAAATTGATCGGAAAAGCGGGAGTGAGCAAATATTAACAAAATGTCCGATGGCGTTCGAACTTTCATCCATAACTCGTCTTTCGATTTTCACCGGAAGTTCAAACATACACCGAACGAAAGAGCAATCTTTCCTCTAATGAGTTGTACAGTTTCAACTTGATCCAATAAGAAACTTCGACGGCCGAGTGTTTAGAAGAGACAAACCCGAGTCGCGAAATGCAAATTTTGTTGTGCATCCGCGAGTCGGTAGCGCAAGGCTAACGCTTTACTGTAATAAGCCGCGTGTAGCGGCGGTGGGTGTTTCTACGTAATCGGCTTGTATTTTCTCAGCGGAAATAAGATGGATTAACACAAAATTACACACACACATGTTCTTGAAACCTTATAAACAACTTTCATTCTTGCTTTATTCACAATATTTTGTGGATTGTCCACAATCAGCCAAGAAACTGAAGTGGTATTGCCGAGTGCATTTTGGCTAGTAGCGCAAAGAAGGCACTGGCATTGCTACAGGCACTGCCGATTTGATACAAATTACCACGGAATCCTACCACTAGTATTAAACAAGAAGGGCAAAGCCCATACGACTCACATGCTTGACCTTGACCTTTATGTGACCTTGACCTTCAGGTGACCTTCAAGGTCAAGGTCAAACAACTAAACCTACCAATGACATCACTAAGAAATGCTTTTCACATTTTTCCTACCAAAATACATGTGACCTTGACCCAAGGTCAAGGTCATCCAAGGTCATGCAACACAAAGCTCTTAATTCAAGACATAGGAAGCACAATGGTGCTTATTGGCACTTTCTACCATGAGATATAGTCACTTTTAGTGGTTCACTACCCCATTTTGGTCACATTTCATAAGGGTCAAAGTGACCTTGACCTTGATGATATGTGAACAAATGTGTCTCATGATGAAAGTATAACATGTGCCCCACATAATTATTAAGTTTGAAACAGTTATCTTCCATAGTTCAGGGTCAAGGTCACTTCAAAATATGTATACAATCCAACTTTGAAGAGCTCCTGTGACCTTGACCTTGAAGCAAGGTCAACCAAACTGGTATCAAAAGATAGGGCTTGCTTTGGCCTATATACCACTTGTAGCTAAGGTCGCCATTCTCAATAACGTGGGAGAAAATTGGGAAAATGTGAAAAATGACTGTTTTTGAGACCACATTTATGGCTCCTGTGACCTTGACCTTGAAGCAAGGTCAAGTCACTATGTATGTTTTTTGAGGCCTTGTCATCATACACCATCATGCCACATTTGGTGTTGATAGACTTAATAGTCTCCGAGAAAAATCCAACGTTTAAGTTTTTTACGGACGCCCGGACGGACAGACGCCGGACGGACGGACGGACGGACGACACGGCTCAGTACATAGACTCACTTTTGCTTCGCATGTGAGTCAAAAAAAGCTGCGTTGAAAGACCCCCTCTTTGATAGTGAAACATAGCCTTAATAGTCTCCGAGAAAAATCCAACGTTAAAGTTTTTTACGGACGGCAGGACGCCCGGATGACCAGACGCCCGGACGCCCGGACACCCAGATGGATGACACGGATCACCTAGTATGAAAGTATAACATGTGTACTACAACGTTATGAAGTTTGGAAGAGTTATCTTCCATAGTTCGGGGTCAAGGTCACTTCAAAATATGTATACAATCCAACTTTAAAGAGCTCCTGTGACCTTGACCTTGAAGCAAGGTCAAGTCACTATGTATGTTTTTTGAGGCCTTGTCATCTTACACCCTCATGCCAAACTGGGCGTTGATAGACTTAATAGTCTCAGAGAAAAATCCAATGTTAAAGTTTTTTACGGACGACAGGACACCCCGCCGCCCGACCACCCAGACGGCCGCCCGGACGGCCGCTCGGACTCCCAGGCGGCAGACACTGGTGACCTAGTATGAAAGTATAACATGTGTACTACAAAGTTATGAAGTTTGGAAAAGCTATCTTCCATAGTTCAGGGTCAAGGTCACTTCAAAATGTGTACACAGTTCAACTTTGAAGAGCTCCTGTGACCTTGACCTTGAAGCAAGGTCAATCAAACTGGTATCAAAAGATAGGGATTAGTTTGCCCTATATACCATATATAAGTCAGGTATCCAATCTCAAAAACTTCAGAGAAAATTGGGACAAGAAGGGCAAAGCAAATACGACTCACATGCTTGACCTTGACCTTTACATGACCTTGACCTTCAGGTGACCTTCAAGGTCAAGGCAAATCAACTACACCTAGCAATGACACCATACACTAAACTAAGAAATGCTTTGCACATTTATTATACCAAAATACATGTGGCCTTGACCCAAGGTCAAGGTCATCCAAGGTCATGCAACACAAAGCTGTTATTTCAAGACATAGGAAGCACAATGGTGCTTATAGACCTTATTCACGCGGCGGCCATGTTAGTTTTAAAACGAGGCAGATAACGCGAACATGTCGACATGGCTGACACGTTGAAGACAACAGAGGGGTTAGCGCAGCTTCAACGACAAAATCCTTTCTGCAGTGGAGGTGATCGGCATTGTTAGATAAAAAACTATTCAAAAATAGTCACAATAGACTATCGTAACGTATAATTTCTTCACAATACCCGCAGAAGATAAGTAAACAAACCACACCGTACGTCCCTAGCAGACGAACACGATCGAACGCCAGCAGACAATCGAGCTAGTGTGATATAATGTTTCATGTAAAGCTCGAATGAGTGGCAGCAGTACTAGGCTATCTGGTTTACTTAGATGTGATTTTTTTTTGCGTGCTAACTGATATTAGGTTTAGAGCTTGAATTTTCAATGATATTACGCATCACAACATGTGTTTGCAGAAGATTCTCCTTGGCAGTCTCAGTTGTGCATTCTCCATTGTTATTTATTATGGTTGAGTTACGAAGGAAGGCAGAAAAATAGCAAGAAGACAAAGTGACAAAGGCTATGAGAAGTGGATTGAAGTGTTTATCGACTACGATGCCATCAAAGGTTGGTACACAGTGACAAAAGTTATTTCGCTTAGAACTCTAGTGTTCGAACCAATGAAAACCACGGAAAGAGACGGCCGTTTCGTTCCTTGCCTCTCATTGGCCAGCTTAATTGTCATGAGGTCAGCGTGTGATCACGGGCGAAGCTGATCAGCTTTGGTCTATACATTTAAATTTTGTTTTGTGATGCGTAACTTTGTCACTTTGTCAACTAACTCTGATTTAGATGTTGGTTTCTTGGCATAGCCAGCTTACCATGTCGGAGCAGATGAAACAAATGAGAGCAAAGCGAAATGATCACTCGTGCACTTAAGTGTTGATGCCTGTCCGGGACACTCCCCGCAGTGTGTTTTGTTTGCTTTGTACGGTTTGAGCACATAGTTGTAAGTGTAAAAATGGTCAGTTATCAATGTAATCGGTGATTTTGGTTGTCATGAAACTTTGTTTTGTGCTTTAATGCCATTTTCTTGTCATCATCTTATTTGTTACATTACGCCAAATGCGGCAATTAAGTTGATCGTGCACTCATCGACTGGATGATCGTGAATTTTCTGTCCTCGCCTGACCAGGGAAACAAAATTGTCTATTCAAGCCAGAACTAAACAGTTATCTGCTGCCACGCATTCGAGCTTTACAGGAAACATTATATCACACTAGCTCGATCGTCTGCTGGGGTAGTGGCTATGGTTCGATCGTGTTCGTCTGCTAGGTATGTACGGTGTGGTTTGTTTACTTATCTTCTGCGGGTTTTGTGCAGAAATTATACGTTACGATAGTCTATTGTGACTATTTTTTAATAGTTTTTGATCTAACAATGCCGGTCACCTCCACTGCAGAAAGGATTTTGTCGTTGAAGCTGCGCTAACCCCTCTGTTGTCTTCAACGTGTCAGCCATGTCGACATGTTCGCGTTATCTGCCTCGTTTTAAAACCAAAATGGCGGGTCGCGTGAATAAGGTCCATTGGCACTATCTACCATGAGATATGGGCACTTTTAGTGGTTCACTACCCCATTTGGGTCACATTTCATAAGGGTCAAAGTGACCTTGACCTTGATGATATGTGACCAAATGTGTCTCTTGATAAACGTATAACATGTGCCGAACATAATTATTAAGATTGAAACAGTTATCTTCAATAGTTCAGGGTCAAGGTCACTTCAAAATATGTATACAATCCAACTTTGAAGAGCTCCTGTCACCTTGACCTTGAAGCAAGGTATGTCAAACTGGTGTCAAAAGATAGGGCTTATTTTGCCCTATATACCATGTATAGGTGAGGTATCCAATCTCAAAAACTTCAGAGAAAATGGAGAAAATGTGAAAAATGGCTGTTTTTTAGACAACATTTACGGCCCCTGCGACCTTGACCTTGAAGCAAGGTTAAGTCACTATGTGTGTTTTTTGAGGTCTTGTCATCATACACCATCATGCCACATTTGGTGTTGATAGTTTGATTTGGTTAATAGTCTCCGAGAAAATTCCAACGTTAAAGTTTTCGGATGCCCGGACGCCAGGACCAGACGCCCGGACGCCCGGACGCCCGGACGCCCGGACGCCCGGACGGACGAAACGGGTGAGTACATAGGCTCACTTTTGCTTCGCATGTGAGTCAAAAATGTGAACAAGAAGGGCAAAGCCCATACGACTCACATGCTTGACCTTGACCTTTATATGACCTTGACCTTCAGATGACCTTCACGGTCAAGGTCAAACAAGAAGGGCAAAGCCCATACGACTCACATGCTTGACCTTGACCTTTATATGACCTTGACCTTTAGGTGACCTTCACGGTCAAGGTCAAACAACTAAACCTACCAATGACATCATACACAAAGAAATGCTTTACACATTTTTCCTACCAAAATACATGTGACCTTGACCCAAGGCCAAGGTCATCCATGGTCATGCAACACAAAGCTGTTAATTCAAGACATAGGAAGCACAATGGTGCTTATTGGCACTTTCTACCATGAGATATACAAATGTCACTTTTAGTGGTTCACTACCCCATTTTGGTCACATTTCATAAGGGTCAAAGTGACCTTGACCTTGATGATATGTGAACAAATGTGTCTCATGATGAAAGTATAACATGTGCCCCACATAATTATTAAGTTTGAAACAGTTATCTTCCATAGTTCAGGGTCAAGGTCACTTCAAAATTTGTATACAATCCAACTTTGAAGAGCTCCTGTGACCTTGACCTTGAAGCAAGGTCAACCAAACTGGTATCAAAAGATAGGGCTTGCTTTGACCTATATACCACTTGTAGCTAAGGTCGCCATTCTCAATAACGTGGGAGAAAATTGGGAAAATGTGAAAAATGACTGTTTTTGAGACCACATTTATGGCTCCTGTGACCTTGACCTTGAAGCAAGGTCAAGTCACTGTGTATGTTTTTTGAGGCCTTGTCATCATACACCATCATGCCACATTTGGTGTTGATAGACTTAATAGTCTCCGAGAAAAATCCAACGTTTAAGTTTTTTACGGACGCCCGGACGCCCGGACGGACGGACGCCCGGACGCCCGGACGGACGGACGACACGGCTCACTACATAGACTCACTTTTGCTTCGCATGTGAGTCAAAAATGGCTGTTTTTTAGACAACATTTACGGCTACTGCGACCTTGACCTTGAAGCAAGGTCAAGTCATCACTATGTATATTTTTGCACGCCTTGTCATCATACAACATCATGCCAAATTGGGTGTGATAGACGTAATAGTCTCCGAGAAAAATCCAACGTTAAAGTTTTTTACAGACGCCCGGACGCCCGGACGCCCGGACGCCGGACGCCTGGACGGACGAAAAGGGTGAGTACATTAGACTCACTTTTGCTTCGCATGTGAGTCAAAAATTGGGAAAATGTGAAAAATGACTGTTTTTTAAACAACATTTATGGCCCCTGCGACCTTGACCTTGAAGCAAGGTCAAGACACTATGTATGTTTCTTTAGGCCTTGTCATCATACACCATCATGCCACATTTGGTATTGATAGACTTAATAGTCTCCTAGAAAAATCCAACGTTAAAGTTTTCGGACGCCCGGACGCCCGGACAGCCGGACGCCCGGACGGACGAAACGGGTGAGTACATAGACTCACTTTTGCTTCGCATGTGAGTCAATAATAATAATATATATAGGATCCTTGTCCAGTTGGTTTTTGAAAACGTTAGTAGTCGGTGCAGTCTTGAGCAGAAACGGAAGGTTATTCCACAGGTTAGCAACACGATTACTGAAACAATACTTTCTTAGGTTAGTATTACTACGTTGAACAAATACTTTTCCGTCTGCATTTCTCGTACTGGCACAACCTGGTGACTTAAAGAAATCGCTCCACTCCACGTCCACGAGATCATTGTACAATTTGTAAGCCTCTATTAGGTCACCACGAATCTTTCTTCCCTTCAATGAGTGCAGATTCAAATACTCTAAGCGCTCGCTGTAAGACATCTCCCGACATTCACTCAACAACTGAACTTGGTAGCCCTGCGCTGGACTCGCTCCACAGCCTCTGACTGTCTTTTTAAATGCGGGTACCATATAATGTTACCATACTTAACTCTTGGACGAACTATAGCTTTGTATAGCTGAATGAAAATGTCCTTGTTTAAATATATAAAGGTTCTTTTGATAACTCCAATCATCTGATTGGCCTTGTTTATAGAATATGTGGGTCGAATGACAATTTAGGGTCAAAAGTGACTCCCAAGTCTCTCTCCTCGTTGCATACACTACAGTAAGATTTAAGTCATCTTTTCCCATTTTCATAGTGTATTTAACGCATGGATTATTTTTTCCAAGGTGCATTTACCTTACACTTTTCTACATTAAAATATAGATTCCATACATCCGACCACCTCTCCAATCGTTTCAAATCGCCCTGCACCCGGCTACAATTTCTAATGACTTATCATAAATCTTCGTGTCGTCTGCAAAAACTTTGCACGATGACTGAATCCCTTCTGGTAAGTCGTTTATGAAAACTGTAAAAAGAACCGAACCCAAAATACTTCCTTGTCCCCTGTCTATCACAGTCTGAGAAATCTTCTCACTGTCTGGCAAAAATGAGACACAAATGCTGTCCGGAATACAACGCAATGAGTCAGTCTGCGTTCATGTGGAAGCCATTTTCCCGCCTGCATGTGTTATCACGCGAGCTATAGCGAGAAAGGGGCGTGGCCGTGGAGGGAGATTTCGGCTATTCCGTCAATTGACATCTCAGGGGGGGGGGGGGGGTTTCGAGTTTACGACCTAAATAAATCACTTTCTTTTCAAGCCTCGATTCTGAAAATTTGATACATTCAATCGGACCTAACTTCCAGTAAGTGTGCAAAATATCAAGGAAATCCGTCCAGCAGTTTTTGAGATATCAGCCGTTAAGTCGGGCCTGACAGGCAGAGATACACAATAAATTACGTCACGGTATTGATGACGTCACACATTTTGCAATTTCGCCATTCCATCAATCGAGTTTTTAGGGAGGAGCTTTCGAGTCTACGACCTTAAACAAGAAGGGCAAAGCCCATACGACTCACATGCTTGACCTTGACCTTTACATCACCTTGACCTTCATACACTAAGAACAGCTTTACACATTTTTCCTACCAAAATACATGTGACCTTGACCCACGGTCAAGGTCATCCAAGGTCATGCAACACAAAGCTGTTAATTCAAGACATAGGAAGCACAATGGTGCTTATTGGCACTTTCTACCATGAGATATGGTCACTTTTAGTGGTTCACTACCCCATTTTGGTCACATTTCATAAGGGTCAAAGTGACCTTGACCTTGATGATATGTGACCAAATGTGTCTCATGATGAAAGTATAACATGTGCCCCACATAATTGTTAAGTTTGAAACAGTTATCTTCCATAGTTCAGGGTCAAGGTCACTTCAAAATATGTATACAATCCAACTTTGAAGAGCTCCTGTGACCTTGACCTTGAAGCAAGGTCAATCAAACTGGTATCAAAAGATAGGGCTTACTTTGCCTATATACCATACATAGGTCAGGTATCCAATCTCAAAACGTCAGAGAAAATTGGGAAAATGTGAAAAATGGCTGTTTTTTAGACACCATTTACGGCCCCTGCGACCTTGACCTTGAAGCAAGGTCAAGTCACTGTGTATGTTTTTTGTACGCCTTGTCATCCTACACTATCATGCCAAATTGGGTGTTGATAGACTTAATAGTCTCCGAGAAAAATCCAACGTTAAAGTTTTTTACGGACGGCAAGACGCCCGGATGACCGGACGCCCAGACGCCCGGACACCCAGATAGACGACACGGGTGACCTAGTATAAAAGTATAACATGTGTACTACAATGTTATGAAGTTTGGAAGAGTTATCTTCCATAGTTCGGGGTCAAGGTCACTTCAAAAGATGTATACAATCCAACTTTAAAGAGCTCCTGTGACCTTGACCTAGAAGCAAGGTCGTCACTATGTATGTTTTTGTACGCCTTGTCATCCTACACCATCACAAAGATTATAGGTTACACAAAGATAGCTCATGCCGAGCTTTTGCTATATAGAGTTACAAGACGCTCGGAACGCAGCGCCCCAAGCGGCCAAGACTAGGGGGAAGTAATCACACTGCTTAGATACATGTAAAAAGTGCTTGTTTGTCGACGCGTTTCTGATGCATTCCGATCATGTTTGTGAATACATTTACGGTATAATGTGTAATAAAATGATTTGCTGCAATAATGGGGGTGTTTTGGCTTTGTTTTTTTGTAGCAGGCGTTGTGAAATCGAAAGATTTGGTTCATCTAAATGGATGCTTGTGCGCATGCGCGTGAGCCTATAGTCCGTTTAAACATTGCTCTGTCAGTGGACGCTACTGACTTCGCACGCCCGGGGAGTAATGCCAAAGATCCGGCCGCGTTAAAACATGCAAAAATATTAATTGGATTAAAAACTAATCGAAAATAGTCATATTAGACTGTTTTAACGTATACTTTCTGCACAAAACCCACAGAAGATAAGTAAACAAACCTCACCGGTCGTATGTACCTAGATGGCTAGCAGACGAATATCTTTGTCTCCACTGACAGAGCAATGTTGAATCGGACTATAGGCTCACATTTCGATGAACCAAATATTTCGATTTCACAACGCCTGCTACAAAAAAACAAAGCCAAAACACCCCCATTTTTGCAGCAAATCATTTTATTACACATTACACCGTAAATGTATTCACAAACATGATCGGAATGCATCAGAAACGCGTCGACAAACAAGCACTTTTTACATGTATCTAAGCAGTGTGATTACTTCCCCACAGTCTTGGCCGCTTGGGGCGCAACGTGTCTCGATCCTCATAACAATGAGCTTATGAGCTATCTTTGTGTAACCTATAATCTTTGACCATCATGCCAAATTGGGTGTTGATAGACTTAATAGTCTCAGAGAAAAATCCAATGTTAAAGTGTTTTACGGACGACAGGACACCCGGCCGCCCGGCCACCCCCGGACGGCCGCTCGGACTCCCAGACGGCAGACACTGGTGACCTAGTATGAAAGTATAACATGTGTACTACAATGTTATGAAGTTTGGAAAAGCTATCTTCCTTAGTTCAGGGTCAAGGTCACTTCAAAATGTGTATCTAATTCAACTTGAAAGATCTCCTGTGACCTTGACCTTGAAGCAAGGTCAATCAAACTGGTATCAAAAGATAGGAATTACTTTGCCCTATATACCATATATAGGTCAGGTATCCTATCTCAAAAACCTCAGAGAAAATTGGGAAAATGTGAAAAATGGCTGATTTTTAGACAACATTTACGGCCCCTGCGACCTTGACCTTGAAGCAAGGTCAAGTCACTATGTATGTTTTTGTACGCCTTGTCACCATACAACATTATGCCAAATTGGGTGTTGATAGACTTAATAGTCTCTGAGAAAAATCCTACGTTAAAGTGTTTTACAGACGCCTGGACGCCCGGACGGACGAAAAGGGTGAGTACATAGACTCACTTTTGCTTCGCATGTGAGTCAAAAACCACTTTATTTTCAAGCCTCGATTCTAAAAATTTGATACATTCAATCGGACCTAACTTCCAGTTAGTGTGCAAAATGTCTAAGAAATTCTTCCAGTAGTTTTTGAGATATCAGCCGTGAAGTCGGGACAGACAGACACACACACAGATAATGTCTGTAGGACCTCCAGTAAACCTGGAGGGATAAAGTCCCTCTAATTGCTCACAGTTTGGCTAACCCAAATGCGCTCAAAGCCATATTTGTATGATAAATCCTTGATACAGCGTGCCCAGTTCTCTTGGTTCGAGTTCATCTGCATTCTGTAAACCATAAGTGGGTATCGACAGTGTTCCATGCAGAGTAAGTACCCTCAACCAGTACCTCACCGAGCGAATGATACCATTTACATAGAGTGGGTATCTACCAGTTTCCCATAATACAATTAGATTTGGTACTTTGATGGGCAAATTAAGGAATATCTTCCGTGGTTCCAGATGTAAAGTTTCAATTACATAACAAACAAAAGCACACTGAGGACTTGGGCGTCCAGCATTTTATAAAATGCATGAAAGCCGACCAGAATAGTTGGTAACGAAGGCTCAGTTGCCAACTTCCAAGTTGGTAACTATTAATGTCCGGTCCCGGAGATGCATGGAAGTCGACTTGGAATCCGACTTCGAAGTTAGCAACTAAACGTTGTAGGGCGCGTTTGTTTGGCCACAAATCTCGAGATTCTCCCTGAATGGCTAGTCGAGGGCGAGTGAGATGCTCTTACAGCTAGAACAAGAAGGGCAAAGCCCATACGACTCACATGCTTGACCTTGACCTTAACATGACATTGACCTTCAGGTGATCTTAAGGTTAAGGTCAAACAACTACACCTAGCAATGACATCATACACTAAGAAATGGTTTACACATATTTCCTAACAAAATACATTTGGCCTTGAACCAATATCAAGGTCATCCAAGGTCATGCAACACAAAGCTGTTAATTCAAGACATAGGAAGCACAATGGTGCTTATTGGCACGTTCTACCATGAGATTTGGTCACTTTTAGTGGTTCACTACCCCATTTTGGTCACATTTCATAAGGGTCAAAGAGACCTTGACCTTGATGATATGTGACCAACTGTGTCTCACGATAAAAGTATGATATGTGCCCCACATAATTATGAAGTTTGAAACGGTTATCTTCCATAGTTCAGGGTCAAGGTCACTTCAAAATATGTATACAATCCAACTTTGAAGAGCTTCTGTCACCTTGACCTTGAAGCAAGGTCAACCAAACTGGTATCAAAAGATAGGGATTACTTTGCCCTATATACCATATATAGGTCAGGTATCCAATCTTAAAAACCAGAGAAAATTGAGAAAATGTGAAAAATTGCTGTTTTTTTAATACATTTACGACCCTTGTGACCTTGACCTTGAAGCAAGGTCAAGTTACCATGCATGTTTTTGTACGCCTTGTCATCATACACCATCATGCCAAATTGGGTGTTGATAGACTTAATAGTCTTTGAGAAAAAACCAACGTTAACGTTTTTTACGGACGACAGGACGCCCGGACGCCCAGACGCCCGGACGCCGGGACACCCGGTCGGACGAATCGGGTGAGTACATAGACTCACTTTTGCTTTGCATGTGAGTCAAAAATCAACAAAAGCCACATACAGTTTCCTCTTTTTCCCTAAATACCGCTGAATAAAGGAATGAAAAGTAAATATGTAATCTACTGTGGAGTAACCTCTTTCAAACCGAGCCTGTTCCTCCACAATCACATTGTTAGTTTTCGCACAAAAATTCAACCTATTCGTCAAAATTGACGCAAACACTTTGCTACGAACACTATCTAGGATATATGGATCACCCTTCTTTAAAATTGGCAGACTGCTTCCAGGAGTTTGGATAATGTCCTTTGGAGGATACAACATTGAATAGAGATGACAACACTACAAAAATTGACTTTGGCATGAATTCATTCATCTCCGTTGTAACTTCATCAATCCCCGCTGATTTGCCCCCCCCCCCCCCCTCCGTCCCCCCTCTCTTCCATCCCTCACCCCGCCCCCCACACCCCTTAATTTACTAACAGCACATTTTACTTCATCATAAGTGATGTCAGAATCCAGTAAAGATAGTTCATTCTCTGCTTTACCTAGTAGATAGCAATCTATTGACTGCAATCTTCACTTGTCCTGAACTAATAAAAGGCCTTTAAAATAGTCTTTCCAAATGTTCATTCTTATAGGACATTCAAGAAATGTTTCAGTGTAAATCTTGCGCACCTGCCTCCAAATTTCCGACGGATTAGATAGATTTAATCTATCTAATCCGTCGGAAATTTTTAATGACATAATATTTCTTCTATACAGCGTTTTCTTTTCTTTAATCAGTCCTTGGTACCCATTCCGTTCTTTCATGTAAATCTTCTTAAGTAAAGTAGATTTAGTACGCATATAACGACGGTAGAGACATCTCAAGTGGGGAGAGAGAGAGAAAGAAAGAGAGAGATAGAGAGAGAGAGAGATAGTAAGAGAGAGAGAGAGAGAGAGAGAGAGAGAGAGAGAGAGAGAGAGAGAGAGAGAGAGAGAGAATTCCATCCTCACCTTGTACTGATCCATAAATTCCACGACGTACTGTAGCTGCAAGAAAGGATCATGACGGCGGATGTCTCTGCGTTGAAACTTGCGGATGGTAAGGTACATGCTTTGAATGGTGGAATGAACTGTATGTATCTCCTCACTACGCCTCTCTGCCACACAGACAGAGTGGTTCCACCTTGACACCCAAAAGTTGACTTCAGCTCTGGCTCTCTGGTAGCGTGAGAGCATCTCGCTGACCTTGGCCTCCAGGGAGATCAGAGCACAGTGCTCAGAGTTGACGCTGACCCGCCACGAGTTCTGTCCATCTTCCAAGTCCTCATCAAGCAGGTTCTGCCTGGCCTGTGGTGACACGAAAAAGATAGGCTGATCTTTAGAGTTTTCTCCCCTTCTCGCTCTGTCTGTCGTTGTCTATGTCTTACCGTTTCTGTATACCCTTTTCCACCTCTGTCTGTGTGTGTGTGTGTGTGTGTGTGTGTGTGTGTGTGTGTGTGTGTGTGTGTGTGTGTGTGTGTGTGTGTGTGTGTGTGTGTGTGTGTGTCTGTGTGACTCTGTCTGTCTTTGTGTGCGTCCGTCTGTGTGTATGTCTGTCTGTGTGTGTGTGTCTGTCTGTGTGTGTGTGTGTGTGTGTGTGTGTGTCTGTCTGTGTATCTGTCTCTCTGTCTGTCTGCGTGTCTGTCTGTCTGTCTGTCTGTCTCTGTGTATGTCTACCTGTTTGCCTGCCTGCCTGCCTGTCTGTCTGTCTGTCAGTCTGTTTCTGTGTGTCTGTCTCTCTATCTGTCTGTCTGTCTGTGTGGCTGTGTGCCTCTGTCTGTCTGTCTGTCAGTCTGTTTCTGTGTGTCTGTCTGTCTCTCTATCTGTCTGTGTGTCTCTGACTGTCTGTTTGCCTGCCTGCCTGTCTGTCTGTCTGTCTGTCTGTCTGTCTGTCTGTCTGTCTGTCTGTCTGTCTGTCTGTCTGTTTCTGTGTGTCTTTTTGTCTCTCTATCTGTCTGTCTATCTGTGTGTCTCTGTCTGTCTGCCTGCCTTCATACCCCGCAGGCTACCTGCCTCTCTCTCTCTCTCTCTCTCTCTCTCTCTCTCTCTCTCTCTCTCTCTCTCTCTCTCTCTTTCTTCAGCGAGCAGCCGAGGAGGTCAGACGTGTCTCGCTGCGCTCCCTCGAAATGCGTTGGTAGACTGTGTTCTGTGGCTGGCATACTACGATACAGACACCTGCTGAATGTGAACAGAAATGTATCAAGCTTTCAATGCTGAAAGTGAGTTTCTAATCCTCGATTAATTCTTGATAATCATTTGACACGGAATGCGTAGAAACCGCCGGTGGCTGATCAGTGTTGTGTAGCTGAGCACTGACACTAAACAGCGGCTGCCCACTCCGAAGCTGGCGGAAAAGCGTCGCGTTGCGAGTCTTTACCTTTCATCATCACGCGATCTGTGGTGTTTTGTGAGAAACGATGTCATGCAGCATAGCTGGTCTTGACTTCTTGCGCAGATAACTAAGAGTGTTCGCCATTTTTCATCATCTGATCTCGCTTTGGTGGTTTGGTATGTGCACGTGCCGACATTGCCACTACAGCGCTTGCCGTTTGATCTGCAGTTTATAGAGTTGCGGTCGTTCCTCCTGAGCCTGGATTTGTTTTTGGTCTACTTGTGGAAGTGCAAATTGAACAGTGCAAATTAGGTCGTGATGGGTGTGGACATTCAAACATATTGATTGAGAATTGACTCCATTCAGCACGTATTGATCGTGCACGGCGCAGAGGAGCAGGGTACTGTGACACCGCGGAGCACGAATCAACGAGAATTCCGTGCACGTACAATAGTGAAACTGAGTTCACCTTACGGCCTCCGCACACGAGGCAACTCCACTCGGGCAACTCGATTGCTCACCATACATTGCTTCGTGTGCGATGTCGGTTGAAAGCAACTGGCATTCCAAGCAACTTTTCACGTCACCAGCAACTGAGTTGCTCGAGTTTAAACCTGTTCTAATTTTTGGGGCAGTGGCGTGCCACTCCAGCCACTCTCTGTGAATCCACCTAGAGCCTCGTTCTCGTGTTCTCGCGACTACTGCACATTTAATGGCGGCCGTTTCTCTCGCTTCGATCAGAAAACGCTAAATTTGGGGACACTAAGAACCCCATCCAAAGAAAATGTAAGTCATGAACAGCATTAATTTATCAAAGCTTTATGTTGAATGCATCGATAGGCCGTGAAAGCTTCTACATTTTAAATTTCGAAATGCAGGTCACACGCAGAACCATGTGTCCGCGAGTCGACGCGTTCGCAACGTGGCGAGAGATAAAAGGTCACAGTGGAAGCGTGTGCGAGCTGCAGTCTCCAGCATTGCCTGCCACATGTCAAACAACCGACCGCAAGAAACGTGGCAAGATACTTTGGTTGCCTCGTGTGCGGAGGCCTTTAAGGCCTTCGAACACGAGGCAACTCCACTCGGGCAACTCGATTGCTTGCCATACATTGCTTCCTGTGCGATGTCGGTTGAAAGCAACTGGCATTCCAAGCAACTTTCCACGCCACCGGCAACAGAGTTGCACGTCTTTAAACCTGTTCTTGTTTTGGGGGCAGTGGCGTGCCACTCTCTGTGAATCCACCAATCACCGGGCGACTCTAAAGCCTCGTTCTCGCGTTCTCGCGACTATTTGCTCAATTAAATGGCGGACATGTCAACAGTTCGCACAGAAAACGCTGTATTTGGGGATACTAGAAACCCATCCAAAGAAAATGTAAGCCATGAACAGCATTAACTTATCAAAGCTGTATGTTGAATGCATCAATAGTTCGTGAAAGCTCCTACATTTTACAAATGGAAATGCAGGTCGATGCATCTACACGCCGAAGCATCTGTTGACATTGTGTACAAAGCTAGTGTTGCCTGATATCACGAATACGATACATATAAATTGCATCTGTGTTTTGAAAATACTGTTCAGATTAAATTTATTAATTAATTGAGGCCCAACCAGCTGCAAGAATTCCTGGAAATATTCATGGCTCATTCGAAGGAAAGTTCTTGTTGCCTTGAGATCCTCGTTGAGGAGTTCTTGTAGCAGACACGAGTAGACACCATGCCTTGGTCGTTTTGTCAACCATTCACGAGACCAACACGATCTTTTTCTCCTTTTACTTTGCTCGGCAATTATACGTATTGCAGCCGCAGCTGCAACATCATCATTAGATGACGAAGTACTGTCGCCATCATCACTTGAAGTTTCAGTCATGCTTGGGCAAGCCTTCGGGAGAGAGATGCAGAGCGTCTTGAGTGTAAGCGCGGGAATTAATACGCTTCCATAAATAGAACGTGGCGAGAGGTGAAAGGTCACAGTGGAAGCGTGTGCGAGCTCAGTCTCCAGCATTGCCTGCCATGATGGCAAGCAACCGGCCGCAAGCAACGTGGCAAGAGACTTCGGTTGCCTCGTGTGCCACACAAACCACTACATACGACGCTGCCGCCGTTCATCGGCACCGCATGTACTCTTTGCAATCAGTTGTGCCGCGCTGCTGTTTTTGTCTAGCGTCCTGAAGCCGTCTGGCCAGGACAAGAGCCTACGTGATTTATCTGAACTTATTCTGCTGAGCGGTTCAGTAGAACCCAACCCTGGCCCACAGATGACTCAGAGAACACAGACAAAAGAGATCGTGAACAGCGATGACGTAGACAAACTAATCTTAGCGGAATTGAACAGCTTGTGGGAAGCACGACTGGATGAGAAGATGACTGCAATGCACAGACACACTGCGAAGACGGGCAGAGAGCTGGAAACAATGAAAGCCTCGGTACAAACAACCAACGACCAGACTCGACAACAATACCAGCAAATACTAGATTCATACACGTCGCTGCAAGTAGAAGTGGAACGTTTAAAAAACGACCTCAACGACATGCACTCCGAACTGCAGACCAAAACTCAGAAAATCGAAAACGAAGTTGACAGCCTCGATGAAATCGCATGACACAATGGTGTGAGATTGTTCGGTTTGCGCGAGGAGAATCGCGAGACCTATTGGTCGTGTTTACAGACAGTCCTGCGACTCTTTCGCGAAACCGTACCCGGAGCTGCCTGGTCGGAGAAAGATATCAAGCAGGTGCAAAGACTCCGTGCCACAAGTCATAGATCACAGGGATCACGTCCGCTTCTTGTGGAACTCAGTACATTCTTGAACAAAATGAGCCTACTGAAATACGGCCTCAACCCCTCTAGAAGACTAGGAGTAAGAATCTCGGGAGAGCTCACACCTAGTAAAGCTCAAACTCTCAGATCTCCGCCGCGAGGGGCACCATGCATATTTAAGAAATAACAGGCTTTGCCTCAAAGACGACCGGACAACTACCTCACTACCTCTACAAGACGTCAGTACCATCCGAGACATGGCGGTACAAGAAACCTGGGACCGGCACATGGAGGAGACCAAGCCAAGATGTTCGGCAGCACGTTGAAACTTTTATGCCGTTTGCCTACTGCAACAACCTCGACAAGAAGCATCATGGCAGTCTCGTGGGCACAACACTTTTGGCAGCACAAGGAACGGAGCAGCACCACTCGGGCCGGTAACGCATGGTACACGGAGGAGACCAAGCCAGATAGTAGAAACTAGCTTGCCGTTCAAATATCTCAGCAATCTCGACCAGAATCAGCATGGCTGTCCCCATTGCACACCAGTGTTGGCAGCACAAGGAATGAAGCAGTACCAGTAACCCAGGGTACATGGGTGATACCAAACCAAGATACTCTCCAGCACGCCGAAGGTTCCTTGCCGTTCGCCTACTGCAGCAGCTTAGACGAAAACCATCATGGCTGTGCCCGTGGCACACCAGTGTTGGCAGCACACGGAATGGAGCAGATCCAGTCTCGGGGACCGGTAACCTACGGTACGTGGGGTTACGAGACGAGAGGGGGGAATCTTGACAGGGACTGCTCCTACAGATCTGCCCCTGACATACCCCCACGCATCGATCAAGCGCACTACATGCCGCCGCCATCTGATTTCTATGCCGAAAGCATGACGGGGAAGGGAATGAAGCCCGCAACCACGTTACAAGACACCGCAGGCACACTGAGGAAGGAATTCGTCAAAAACTTCCCCCCAAATGTACGAGTGGGAGTGCACCTGCCTCCGAGACTCTCCTGTACATGTAGTAGATATGCAGCCCCAGGAGGCGCTGCCCATCTGCGCATCGGAGACCCCCAAGAGACAGAAAAGCCAGCTTAGGAAGGCTTCGCCACACACCTGCGCAACTAGCAGAAAGCAGTCGACGCAACAAAGCATCCTACAGTGGCTTCAGACAAGCGCGACGAAAGCGGACTCAAGGAGCCGGACTTCGCACGCGCCCCTGAGAGACGCCCCGGAAACTGCTGTGACCCCGCCCTCACCAACACGTGGGGAGCGAGGTGTGCAGCTTGCAGAAGATTCCGGGAACAAAGACTTCCTCAGTGTAGTGGAGGAGGGACCACCACTAGAAGCTGTTGTGCGAGCCGAACCTTCTGCCTTGTGGCAGGGTAGGCTGAGGCGCCCTTTGAACTCAAAACGAATAGAGTCAGAGGGACACGCCTAAAACTTGACGGTGTGGCCGCCGCCCGTCTTCTCAGGAGAACCAAACTAGAAACGACCACCCACCATGTGGTCGCCAAAGTATACAGACACCCAGGACTGAGGCTGATTACTCCCGCATTCTGTGCTGGAACATTAACGGACTTGGTGCACGTCTCAGTGAGCCTGGGTTCCTCGATTATGTGTCAACTTTTGATATTTGTTGTTTACTTGAAACGTTTACCTCAGACACTTTATGATTTGTCTGTTAGTTTTGATGATTATGTCTCCTACCACTTACTAGGGAGGAAACTCTCGGTTCACGGAAGAAGGTCTGGAGGAGTTGTAGTATTCATTAAAAAGCGCCTTGCTACAAGTGTCACCAGAATACAGGCACAATGTGACAGCACCCTGGTTCTACGCATACAGAATAGTAGGCCGTTGGTGATCATCTTTGCTTATATTTCACCATGCAATTCCCCGTATTTGGATAACAAGAAGGGAAAAGCCCATATGACTCACATGCTTGACCTTGACATTTACATGAACTTTACATGACCTTGACCTTCAGGTGACCTTCAAGGTCAAGGTCATGCAACACAAAGCTGTTAATTCAAGACATAGGAAGCATAATGGTGCTTTTTGGCACTTTCTACCATGAGATAATTATGGGCACTTTTAGTGGTTCACTACCCCATTTTGGTCGATTTCATGAAGGCCAAATTGACCTTGACCTTGATGATATTTGACCAAATGTGTCTCTTGATGAAAGTATAACATGTGCCCCACATAATTATTAAGTTTGAAACAGTTATCTTCCATAGTTCAGGGTCAAGGTCACTTCAAAATATGTATACAATCCAACTTTGAAGAGTTCATGTGACCTTGACCTTGAAGCAAGGTCAACCAAACAGGTATAAAAAGATACGGCTTACTTTGGCCTATATACCATTTATAGGTGAGGTATCCAATCTTAAAAACTTCAGAGAAAATTGAGAAAATGTGAAAAATGGCTGTTTTTTAGACAACATTTATGGCCCCTGCGACCTTAACCTTGAAGCAAGGTCAAGTCACTATGTATGTTTTTTGAGGCCTTGTCATCATACACCATCATGCCACATTTGGTATTGATAGACATAATAGTCTCCGAGAAAAATTAAACGTTAAAGTTTTCGGACGCCCGGACGCCCGGACGGACGAAACGGGTGAGTACATAGACTCACTATTGCTTTGCATGTGAGTCAAAAATATAGCATGTAATATACCTATGCTAAAAGATATCATCCTGTGCCCGTATTCACAACGGCGATTTATCGGCGATTTATTTTAACTCCAATTTATCTCTAAACTCAGACGATTCCAACTGCCTGCTCCGCTCTCCCTTGGCTGGAAACCAGTATATATTGCAAAGCGCAACCTAGAATCCTCAGACGAGCGTACCTTATCTAACCGATCAAGATAACGCGGGGCTAGGGGATAAATCGAGTGTTAAAAAGATAAATCGCCGTTGTGAATACGGGCCCTGGACATTGAACGTTTCCCAGAATTGATGATGATATTATGCGGCGATCTTAATGCAAGAATCGGAAGTTGGTCTTATCATATAGATTCTGATTAAGACGAAACTAGTTAGAGGTAACGATGATAAAGGATGCATGTGTGAATATTTAAGACAGAAGCAGGTTAACACGGTTAATTCATTTGGATTGGTTCTGATAGAGCTTTGCAAAGTTAATCATTTATGTATTTTAAATGGATGCACAAACAGCGACCGAGAAGGGTGTAAAACCTTCATTTCTCCCATTGGAGAAAGTGTTGTAGATTATTGTCTCGCATCAACCAATACTCAGCACTATGATCTAGATATGAAAGTCGCCAATCGCATTGAGTCTGACCATAAGCCACTGGAAATATCATTAGGGGGGAAAACCCCGTGGAAATCATGGGAAGAGTTCAACTATGTCAGTCTCTAGGATACTTTGGGACCCTATGTGGCTTACTGAGATGACCGGGTTCTGAGATGACCGGGCTTTCCCCGTGTGGGGTGCTGACACATGGGGATTTTGTGGGCTCGTCCAATCACGGACGCTACTCAGGCATCTAGCTCTGAAATCCATTCTGGCATTATTTGCGGATTTTCGTACTTTTGTAATCGTTTCGGAAAGTGTCATTTACAGATTAATTTTTTTAATATTACATACGAAACAAGTAGGGACGAATGATATAACATTTTGTGTCAATTAGGTGGCTGCTGAGTATGATCATGCCGAAGTCATTTCACCGATCTCTGTTTTCACAGCAGCCATTCGAATCACCTGTGAAAGTTTCCACAGATGTTCATCACGACTGCATTGTCAGACAAGAAGGGCAAAGCCCATGCGACTCACATGCTTGACCTTGACCTTTACATGACCTTGACCTTTACATGACCTTGACCTTCAGGTGACCTTCAAGGTCAAGGTCAAACAACTAAACCTAGCAATGACATCATACACTAAGAAATGCTTTACACATTTTCCCTACCAAAATACTTGTGACCTTGACCCAAGGTCAAGATCATCCAAGGTCATGCAACACAAAGCTGTTAATTCAAGACATAGGAAGCACAATGGTGCTTATTAGCACTTTCTACCATGAAAAATGGTCATTTTTAGTGGTTCACTACCCGATTTTGGTCACATTTCATAAGGGCCAAAGTGACCTTGACCTTGATGATATGTGACCAAATGTGTCTCATGATGAAAGTATAACGTGTACTACAATGTTATGAAGTTTGGGAGAGTTATCTTCCATAGTTCAGGGTCAAGGTCATTTCAAAATATGTATACAATCCAACTTTAAAGAGCTCCTGTGACCTTGACCTTGAAGCAAAGTCAAGTCGCTGTGTATGTTTTTTGATGCCTTGTCATACTACACCATCATGCCAAATTGGATGTTGATAGACTTAATAGTCTCCAAGAAAAATCCAACGTTAAAGTTTTTTACGGATGAAAGGACGCCTAGACGGACAACACGGGTGACCTAGTATGAAAGTATAACATGTGTACTACAATGTTATGAAGTTTGGAAGAGTTATCTTCCCTAGTTCAGGGTCAAGGTTACTTCAAAATGTGTATACAATTCAAATTTAAAGAGCTCCTGTGACCTTGACCTTGAAGCAAGGTCAATCAAGCTGGTATCGCAAGATAGGGATTACTTTGTCCTATATACCATTTATAGGACAGATATCTAATCTCAAAAACTTCAGAGGAAATTGGGAAAATGTGAAAAATGACTGTTTTTAGACAAGATTTACGGCCCTTGCGACCTTGACCTTGAAGCAAGATCAAGTCACTATGTATGTTTTTTGACGCCTTGTAATCATACACCATCATGCCAAATTGGGTGTTGATAGACTTAATAGTCTTCGAGAAAAATCCAACGTTAAAGTTTTTCACGGACGCCCGGACGGACGAAACGGGTGAGTACATAGACTCACTTTTGCTTCGCATGCGAGTCAAAAATGAAAATGCTTGACATTTTGCCTCTCCATAAGAATCTGCAGCTCAATAAGTGTGTGCTTGTGAAAAAGGTAAAAGATGACCGAACACCAGAATATTTAACCAAACTATTTGAGCAGTCATCATTCAGAGCACATGATAAATTTCTCCTGCCTCAGCCTCGCATCGATTTGTTCAAATCGAGCCTATCTTACTCTGGGGCTGCTCTGTGGAATACACTGCCTGATGACATAAAATGTATCTTTGCCTATGTCCAAAGACAAAATTCGACTATATTCTCAGGCATCATCATATGACTTAGTTTTCCACGTTTTCATCCGACATCTAGGCAGTGGAACGGCTGTGTGTATCCTATATTGTCCAATTTTCACATATTATGCTTACTTCAGGCCACCCCTGGCTGAACTATTGGAGGGGTTCCGGCTGATTGGGGGTGGGGAAGTAGAGGAGGGAGGAGTGTACATCAAAAGGCTTTGGCCTACATGTATGTTATTTGTTTTTAACATTTGGATGTTTAGCAAATTGATTTTTATGTATATGTCATTGTAGTTACGTCAAGTTCCATATTTGAATTTTGCTTCTCTGGTACACTATCTACCCATTTTAGTATGCTTAAGAAATTGTAAATGCATAATTCTTGCGATAATTAGACTGTCTCTCTCTCTCTCTCTCTCTCTCTCTCTCTCTCTCTCTCTCTCTCTCTCTCTCTCTCTCTCTCTCTCACACCACACTTGAATATTTTGCCTCACGGGCTGAATGTAAGAAGGCACTACTTCCTTGTAAAATAAAGTTCGTTCGTTCGTTCTCTCTCTCTCTCTCTCTCTCCCTCTCTCTCTCTCTCTCTCTCTCTCTCTCTCTCTCTCTCTCTCTCTCCCTCTCTCTCTCTCTCTCTCTCCCTCTCTCTCTTTCTCTCTCCCTCTCTCAATTCCATTCTGTGGCATGCACCCTTGCAAGCTAAGTGTGTAGGTCAGTATGACCTTGCGATCGCGCATGTCCGTCCTCGCAGTCACCCATCTGTCCGTGAGTTCAGGGTAAATTGCTACCTTCTGGTTCTTGAGGCACATCACAAGACTCTGGTACTTGTTGACGACGGACTGCATGTCTGTGAAGTCCGCCATGGCGGCCACAGCTGCCTCCACCCGGTTCTTGAGTATCCTGTACCGCTTCACCTTTTGCTTCAGATGCACCCTCTGTACCATCAGTGCCGTCAGCGCCCAACGCAGCTCTGGAGCGGTGTCAATGTCTCCGCTCAAGCCATGCTTCTCGACCAGGGTCCCGTTCATCTCCCACCTGCAATAACAAGTAGGGCATGGCAAGATGTGAAAACTGGTTTTTGAAACTGCAGGTTGTTTTTTTCATTCCCGTGAATGGAGGCACAGTCTACTTTCCCCTCTGGTCGTTAGATCAAGTTTCGTGAGTCAAATGGAAAACCACCAAGGTAAGGGCAAAATTGCTTGCTTTTGCTTTTTTCTTTATAAGTAAGCACTGTTGTGCAGTCGTTGGGTAGCTAATCTTGCTGTAAACATCATCCGATACCCTGTTTCGTGCTGTAAGGATGCTATGCTGTTTCATGCTGTAAGGATGTTACACTGTTTCATGCTGTAAGGATGCTACGCTGTTTCATGCTGTAAGGATGCTACGCTGTTTCATGCTGTAAGGATGCTACGCTGTTTCATGCTGTAAGGATGCTACGCTGTTTCATGCTGTAAGGATGTTACACTGTTTCATGCTGTAAGGATGCTACGCTGTTTCATGCTGTAAGGATGCTACGCTGTTTCATGCTGTGAGGATGCTACGCTGTTTCATGCTGTAAAGATGCTACGCTGTTTCATGCTGTGAGGATGCTACGCTGTTTCATGCTGTGAGGATGCTACGCTGTTTCATGCTGTGAGGATGCTACGCTGTTTCATGCTGTGAGGATGCTACGCTGTTTCATGCTGTGAGGATGCTACGCTGTTGCATGCTGTAAAGATGCTACGCTGTTTCTTGCTGTGAGGATGCTACGCTGTTTCATGCTGTGAGGATGCTACACTGTTTCATGCTGTAAGGATGCTACGCTGTTTCTTGCTGTGAGGATGCTACGCTGTTTCATGCTGTAAAGATGCTACGCTGTTTTATGCTGTAAGGATGCTACGCTGTTTCATGCTGTGAGGATGCTACGCTGTTTCATGCTGTAAAGATGCTACGCTGTTTTATGCTGTAAGGATGCTACGCTGTTTCATGCTGTGAGGATGCTACGCTGTTTCATGCTGTAAGGATGCTACGCTGTTTGATGCTGTGAGGATGTTACGCTGTTTCATGCTGTAAAGATGCTACGCTGTTTCATGCTGTGAGGATGCTACGCTATTTCAAGCTGTAAGGATACTACGCTGTTTTATGCGGTAAGGATGTTGAAAGGATGTATTTATGGTGCCCTGTCTCTTCCCATCATTGACTAATACAGTACAGCTAAAATGTACCGAGCACTGCACTGTGGCGAACAGATGGATGAAGGGATGGGTGGTGTTTTACGGCCTATCATCCTTTGTAATGCCATAATAGTCACCAAAATAGTTTAGAGGAAGCGTAAATGAAGTCACAATGTCCATATTTATTCGCCTCTTACGAACTGGTAGATAAAGCTCGTTAGCCTTTGTCGGCAATCTATCTAGGAGATGGGTAGATGAGGCTCCCTTAAGCCTTGGTTGGCAATCCATCTAGGGGAGTAAACCCTACACAAATCCTGGCCCCTACTTGCATGCGGTAGGACCACTCTCCGGTGCAACATGGGTTTGCCTACTCTGAGCATGTAAAGACTGGTACCGGCGGAGTGCGCAGCAGAAATCTTTTTCGATTCAACAGGCATGATGGCGGATTCAGCAGGGCGTTGTGGAACGCTGAGAGCGTCACAAGGCACAAAAGTACGTGACGGTCATCCACTGCATCCTTTCTATCTCCAGATGTCCTGACTCTGTCTTGCCCCGGGATCCCGGTAGCTTTGGAAGAGAGAGTAGGTCGACGATGCGCGCCTCTTCTGCACTTTAAACAAAATCATCAGCGCAAGTCACCTATCATTCCTTCCCGTTCTTCCTCCCACCCCTGTCTTCTATCCCCTCACCAAAGTCCTGTGGCGATGGGTGAGCGACGAAGCGGCAGGTGTGGGTACACTGGCAGCCGTAGCAACAGACCTGCACACAGGCGGCTCAGGCCATAGGGTTGTTCGTCACTGACACGGAGCAGCAGTGTGTCCGGCAGCCCTCTGAGCGACTGAGCAGCCCTTTATAGGAGTGCACTGCTCACCTCCGTAGCAAGAGGAGAGGGCTAGAAAAGGTGCCCCAAACATTGCCTGCTCCAACCTTCCCCGGCCAGCTTACCGCTGTTGGCGGGAACCCTCCTCCTGCGATGGAAACACAAGGAAAGAAAAGAAAGGCAAAGCTCATACGACTCATATGCTTGACCTTGACTTCCACATGACCTTGACCTTCAGGTGACCTTCAAGGTCAAGGTCAAACAACTAAACCTAGCAATGACATCATACACCAAGAAATGCTTTACACATTTTTCCTACCAAAATACACGTGGCCTTGACCCAAGGTCATCCAAGGTCATGCAACACAAAGCTGTTAATTCAAGACATAGGAATCACAATGGTGCTTATTGGCACTTTCTACCATGAGATATGGTCACTTTTAGTGGTTCACTACCCCATTTTGGTCACATTTCATAAGGGTCAAAGTGACCTTGACCTTGATGATATGTGACCAAATTTATCTCATGATGAAAGTATAGCATGTGTAGTACAATGTTATGAAGTTTGGAAGAGTTATCTTCCATAGTTTAGGGTCAAGGTCACTTCAAAATATGTATACAATCCAACTTTAAAGAGTTCCTGTGACCTTGACCTTGAAGCAAGGTCAAGTCATTGTGTATGCTTTTGTACGCCTTGTCATCCTACACTATCATGCCAAATTGGGTGTTGATAGACTAAATAGTCTCCGAGAAAAATCCAACGTTAAAGTTTTTTACGGATTAAAGGACGCCCGGACGCCCAGTCTGCCCGGACGCCCGGACGGACGCCTGGTCGCCCGGACGAACAACACAGGTGACCTATTATGAAAGTATAACATGTGTACTACAGTGTTATGAAGTTTGGAAAAGTTATCTTTCATAGTTCAGGGTCAAGGTCACTTCAAAACAAGAAGGGGAAAGCCCATACGACTCACATGCTTGACCTTGACCTTTATATGACCTTGACCTTCAGGTGACCTTCAAGGGTAAGGTCAAGGTCAAACAACTAAACCTACCAATGACATCATACACAAAGAAATGCTTTACACATTTTTCCTACCAAAAATGGCAAAATACATGTGACCTTGACCCAAGGTCAAGGCCATCCAAGGTCATGCAACACAAAGCTGTTAATTCAAGACATAGGAAGCACCATTCTGTAAACCCGAGTCAGTAGTATTGACTCTGGCACAGTTCGCAATGAATGCGTAATAGGCTTGACCCTTGGCATTACAGCCTTGCGCCAAAAATAGTTCGTTCTGATACTATTTTTTCTCTCCACTTTTTACAGAAATCATTCAGATGTAAAAACTTGGTTCCATTTCAACACAAACATTTTATTGTATCGAATAAACGCTTGTTTGTTGTCTCAACAAGAGTAAGTTAAGAGTTTTGTGCGAAATAGTCTTAGAACTACTTTAACGGCGTATGTCAGGGAGCACATCGGCTTTCCCACAAGCCTCTCGTGTGACCTCCGCTTGCATAAATTGGCCAAAAACCTTCCCTCACGTGATGTGAACTGTGCTAGAGATACTTTTGCCGGTAGGCGAAATCTCTAGTTTACTAGAATGAGGAAGCACAATGGTGCTTATTGGCACTTTCTACCATGAGATATACAAATGTCACTTTTAGTGGTTCACTACCCCATTTTGGTCACATTTCATAAGGGTCAACGTGACCTTGACCTTGATGATATGTGAACAAATGTGTCTCATGATGAAAGTATAACATGTGCCCCACATAATTATTAAGTTTGAAACAGTTATCTTCCATAGTTCAGGGTCAAGGTCACTTCAAAATATGTATACAATCCAACTTTGAAGAGCTCCTGTGACCTTGACCTTGAAGAAAGGTCAACCAAACTGGTATCAAAAGATAGGGCTTGCTTTGACCTATATACCACTTGTAGCTAAGGTCGCCATTCTCAATAACGTGGGAGAAAATTGGGAAAATGTGAAAAATGACTGTTTTTGAGACCACATTTATGGCTCCTGTGACCTTGACCTTGAAGCAAGGTCAAGTCACTATGTATGTTTTTTGAGGCCTTGTCATCATACACCATCATGCCACATTTGGTGTTGATAGACTTAATAGTCTCCGAGAAAAATCCAACGTTTAAATTTTTTACGCCCGGACGGACGGACGCCTGGACGGACGGGCGGACGGACGGACGACACGGCTCAGTACATAGACTCACTTTTGCTTCGCATGTGAGTCAATATGTATACAATCCAACTTTAAAGAGCTCCTGTGACCTTGACCTTGAAGCAAGGTCAATCAAACTGGTATCAAAAGATAGGGATTACTTTGCCCTAAACACCATATATAGGTCAGGTATCCAATCTCAACAAGAAGGGCAAAGCCCATACGACTCACATGCTTGACCTTGACCTTTATATGACCTTGACCTTCAGGTGACCTTCAAGGTCAAGGTCAAACTAAACCTACCAATGACATCATACACAAAGAAATGCTTTACACATTTTTCCTACCAAAATACATGTGACCTTGACCCAAGGTCAAGGTCATCCGAGGTCATGCAACACAAAGCTGTTAATTCAAGACATAGGAAGCACAATGGTGCTTATTGGCACTTTCTACCATGAGATATAGTCACTTTTAGTGGTTCACTACCCCATTTTGGTCACATTTCATAAGGGTCAAAGTGACCTTGACCTTGATGATATGTGACCAAATGTGTCTCATGATGAAAGTATAACATGTGCCCCACATAATTATTAAGTTTGAAACAGTTATCTTCCATAGTTCAGGGTCAAGGTCACTTCAAAATATGTATACAATCCAACTTTGAAGAGCTCCTGTGACCTTGACCTTGAAGCAAGGTCAACCAAACTGGTATCAAAAGATAGGGCTTGCTTTGACCTATATACCACTCGTAGCTAAGGTCGCCATTCTCAACAACGTGGGAGAAAATTGGGAAAATGTGAAAAATGACTGTTTTTGAGACCACATTTATGGCTCCTGTGACCTTGACCTTGAAGCAAGGTCAAGTCACTATGTATGTTTTTTGAGGCCTTGTCATCATACACCATCATGCCACATTTGGTGTTGATAGACTTAATAGTCTCCGAGAAAAATCCAACGTTTAAGTTTTTTACGGACGGACGCCCGCCCGCCCGGACGGACGCCCGGACGGACGGACGACACGGCTCAGTACATAGACTCACTTTTGCTTCGCATGTGAGTCAAAAACTTCAGAGAAAATTGGGAAAATGTGAAAAATGGATGTTTTTAGACAACATTTATGGCCCCTGCGACCTTGACCTTGCTTCACTATGTATGTTTTTTGACGCGTTGTCATCATACACCATCATGCCAAACTGGGTGTTGATAGACTTAATAGTCTCCCAGAACAAGAAGGGCAAAGCCCATACGACTTACATGCTTGACCTTGACCTTTATATGACCTTGACCTTCAGGTGACCTTCAAGATCAAGGTCAAACAACTAAATCTACCGACACCATACACTAAGAGATGCTTTACACATTTTTCCTACCAAAATATGTGATTTTGACCCAAGGTCAAGGTCATCCAAGGTCCTGCAACACAAAGCTGTTAGTTCAAGACATAGGAAGCACAATGGTGCTTATTGGCACTTTCTACCATGAGATATGGGCACTTTTAGTGGTTCACTACTCCATTTTGGTCACATTTCATAAGGGTCAAAGTGACCTTGACCTTGATGATATGTGACCAAATGTGTCTCATGATGAAAGTATAACATGTGCCCCACATAATTATGAAGTTTGAAACAGTTATCTTCCATAGTTCAGGGTCAGGGTCACTTCAAAATATGTATACAATCCAACTTTGAAGAGCTCCTGTGACCTTGACCTTGAAGCAAGGTCAACCAAACTGGTATCAAAAGATAGGGATTACTTTGCCCTATATACCATATATAGGTCATGTATCCAATCTCAAAAACTTCAGAGAAAATTGAGAAAATGTGAAAAATGGCTGTTTTTTATACATCATTTCTGGCCCCTGCGACCTTGACCTTGAAGCAAGGTTAGGTCACTATGTATGTTTTTTGAGGTCTTGTCATCATACACCATCATGCCACATTTGGTATTGATAGACTTAATAGTCTCCGAGAAAAATCCAACGTTAAAGTTTTCGGACGCCCGGACGCCCGGACGGACGAAAAGGGTGAGTACATAGACTCACTTTTGCTTCGCATGTGAGTCAAAAATCCAACGTTAAAGTTTTTCACGGACTCCCGGACGCCCGGACGGACGACACGGGTGAGTACATAGACTCACTTTTGCTTCGCATGTGAGTCAAAAAGGGGGGGGGGGGGGGGGGAGACGCAGGAGAAGGAGGGGGAAAGAGAGGGAGGAGAAAGAGGGAAGAGAGGGGGTGAGAAGGAGGGGAGAGAGGGGGAGAGAGAAGGAGGGGAGAGAGAGGGAAGGAGAAAGAGAGAAGAGAGAGAGAGGGGAGAAGGAGGGGAGAAAGGGGGATAGGAGAGGGAGGAGGGAGAAGGAGGTAGAGAGGGAGAGAGGAGGGAGGAGGAGGAGGGAGGAGAGAGAGGGAGGAGGGGATGGGAGAGAGGGGATGGGAGGGAGGAGAGGAGAGGAGGAGAGAGAGAGAGCGGGGGGAGGGAGAGAGGGGGAGGGAGAAGGAGGGGAGAGAGGGGGATGGGAGAGGGAGGAGGGAGAAGGAGGGAGAGAGGGAGAGAGGGTGACGGAGAGAGGGGGATGGGAGAGGGAGGAGGGAGAAGGAGGGAGAGAGGGAGAGAGAGAGGGGGGAGGGAGAGAGGGGGAGGTAGAAGGAGGGGAGAGAGGGGGAGGGAGAAGGAGGGGAGAGAGGGGGAGGGAGAAGGAGGGGAGAGAGGGGGGGAGAAGGAGGGAGAGAGGGAGAGGGGAGAAGGAGCGGAGGGAGAAGAAGGGGAGAAGGAGGGGAGGGAGAAGAGGGGGAGGGAGAAGGAGGAAGAGAGGAGGAGGGGAAAGAGGGGGAGGGAGGAGGGGAGAGAGGGGGGCGGGGAGGAGGGGGGAGGGGGGGAGGGAGAAGGAGGGGAGAGAGGGGGAGGGAGAAGGAGGGGAGAGAGGGGGAGGGAGGAGGGAGATGGAGGAGGAGGGAAAGGGGGAGGGAGGAGAGGGAGGAGAGGAGAGGGAGGAGAGGAGAGGGAGGGGGGAGAGGAGAGGGAGGGGGAGGGAGTAGAGGAGGGAGAAGGAGGAGAAGAGGGGGAGGGAAAGGAGGGGGAGGGAGAGAGAGGAGAGGAAGGGGGAAGGAGGGAGAGAGAGGAGACGGAAGGGAGGAGAGGGGAGGGATGGAGAGGGAGGAGAGGAGAGGGAGGGGGAGGGGAAGGGAGGAGAGAAGAGGGATGGGGAGGGGAAGGGAGGAGAGGATAGGGCGGGGAAGGGAGAGGAAGGAGAGGGAGGGGGAGGGAGAGGAAGAAGAGAGGGAAGGGGAGGGAGGAGAGAAGGGGGAGGGAGAGGGAATAGAGGAGAGGGGAGAGGGAGGAGAGGAGGGGGGGGGGGGGAGAAGAAGAACAGGAAAAGAGGGGAGGGAGAGGGAGGAGAGGGGGGAAGGACAGGAGAAGGGGGAGGGAGAGGGAGGAGAGGAGAAGGGGGGGGGGAGGAAAGAAGAGGGTGTGGAGGGAGAGGAGAGGGAGGGAGAGGGAGGAGAGGAGAGGGTGGAGGGAGGAGAGGGGGGAGGGGGGGGGGGGGGGGGGGCGAGGGAGGAAGGAGGAGAGGGGAGAGAGAGATAGAGGAGAGGGAGAGGTAGATGGAGGAGAGGATGGATTGATGGATGGATGGATGGTGTTTTACGGCCTATATGCCTTTGTAGGCTATGTAAGGCCACTACGCACGAAAACCGCAAGAACCGTCTAGAGTAAACTCAAATCAAGTCACGGTGTCCCTAGTCATTCGCCTCTTACGAATCGCGTAGGGAGACGCGGTGGGTCAATTCTTACCCCGAACCCACATGGGGATGGAGGAGAGGGGGAGAGACTGGGAACTAGACAAATCATATATAGAACCTCAAATGAAGAAATTAGATGCATGTCAACGAGACTGTTGCACCTCCATAACCACCTCCACCATTTTACTGCCATATCCACCACCACCACTGCCATCACCTCCACTACCACCACCACTACTATCACCACCACCACTACTATTAACACTAACCACTACCACAATCACCACCACTACAATCACCTCCACCACTACTACCAAAACTATCACCACCACCACCACTATAAACATCACAAATGCTACCACCACTACCACTAATACCACATCCACTATAACTCTCACCGCCAATCACATCACCATCAATGCCAGAACCATTATAACCCCCACCAACATTACCACCACCGCTTCCATTATGATCATCACCACCACCATCGTCATCATCATCGTCGTCGTCGTCGTCACTAAAGCCACCATCACTCACTTTTTCCTGATCCAGACCCGTCGTGACCTCAGGCGTTCCACCTGGCCGCTCATGACCTGTCGACACTGGTTGCGGAACGTCTCCATCTTGCGCCGCCTCTTCTGCATGTCCACCATGTTTTGCGAGTGTTGCTGACGCAGCAGGTCCAGAATCATGTCGGTCTCTTTCAGTTGGTTGACCTTCTCCTGCAGACGTCGAGTGCTGCGAGAGTAGGGGACGACCCGCCTGTCTTCGCTGCAGCTGACCACTTCGGCCTTGAGTTCCTGGTGTCGGCCCCGCGCCTCGTGCAGGTTCTTGACGCCCGCAGCTTGGCCGCGGATTTCATAGAGTTTTGCCTCTGAGGCTTTACCTCGGGCTTGAGGGAAACTCTTGGTTGGGGAACCCTTACTTTGCTCATCTCGACCCTTGGTGCACATGCCTGAGTGTGTTTCGGATTCTATAACTTGCTCCGTCAGATTTCCAGCTGATGAGGGAGTAGAAATATGACGAGGCAGCTTGGACTGTACGCTGGATATTGTGTTCTGGCGGTGTGGAAATATTCTTCTACACCCGCGCATAAAACTGAATTCTCAACAGAGATTTCTCAAGAGTTGCTCCTGCTGCTACTGCTGTTTCTGCTCCATCTGCTACCAGTGCTACTGTTCCTGCTGCTACCAAGTCTACTTCCAGTGCCTAATTCACCACTGACATCAAGTCAGGGAGAGATCCGGTCTCCCTGCTGGGAAACACTGGTCGACGTTGTTACACCTTTCTTGTTTTTGTTGTTCTTATCTGAATGCCGCACAAGTTTGGCAGATCTTGTGCGGCAACGGATTTAGACTGCGTCAGCGATAAAGGTGATGACGTCACATAGCATGAGTGATATCTTTCTGCGCTGACCTAATCTTGATACCTTTGTCTTTGCTTGTCAATCTGCTTGTCAGTCTCTGCTGTTTGTGTGCGTGTGTATATGTGTGAAAGTGTTTGTGTTTGTGTGTGTTATCGTCTCCCCAAGATCCTGTTATACGGTGAAGTGTCCTCTGGCCACCAAGGAGTGGGAGCTCTTGTTGGCATCCGTCAGTCTCGTGAGACTATGGGGGTGTGCGCCAGGTTTGGTCAGTCCGGGGTTGAGAGGCAGCGTACTCTGTGGCTGTAGAGCCCGATCCTTGAGCCGCATGCTCTGTTGCACTTGTCGCAAGTGAAGTCTTGGCGTGGCTCTGTGGATGCCGACGCTATCCTCTGTCGTCTGCGTTCTCTCCTCTCCTCCCACTGCTCCCGTCTCCTCCTCTCGCTGGCCTGGATGCCAGTCTTGACGG
>JAWQFJ010011567.1:0-14887 GCA_034096865.1 Theodoxus fluviatilis
CCTCTTTCTGACTACTTTGGCGGGCCAGGTCGGAGGGAGCCCTATTTACAGCGTCAAAAGAGGCAGGGACGACTAGGAGCGGGCGACGCCAACGCAAAAGACCACACAGAACGAGAAGCCCGTGGCGGTGGGGACAACAGGCCAGAGCCGAAACCCCAGGAGCCCCAGTCCGCAATGTCTTCAGCAGCAACGGAGTCCGCAGAATTGGTGCAACAAACTCTACTCCGGATACTGGAAGAGCGTCCGGAGCTGCGTGGAAATGTGGTGGCGTGCAGCTCTCCTCTGATTCCGGTGAATGGAAGGTGAAGGTGAGGCGGAGAGGTTGTTTAAATCGGCAGACAGACATATGGCTGGACAAATACGCGGTCAGGGTTGTGTTGTCGCATTAATTATAATTGGAGCTAGTTTTGATTTGAAAATCCACGAACATGTAAGTGCTGTTGGTGCATTACTGTGATTGGACTGCACGGTTTTTGATCGTGGCAATACAGTGTAAAGAAACTGCCTTCGTCGTGAATTTCAAACGTTTTCGCCTTTCTTTTCGTGCGTTACTGGTGATGCGAAAAGGAGTTCAAGGACAGGAGCTACATTTGTGTGACAACACTTCTCTGGAATGTTGTACTTTACCTTGGATAAGGACGAGATGACGCCAGGGATTGTGTTTCGTGGTGCCAGGTAGGGGCTGCAATGTTGATACTCTTCTTTCGTTTATCGAACTTGATTTGAATGTTTAATGCAGAGAGTTCGTTTGCAATTAGGTGGATTTTTGTTTGTAAGTTGTATTTCAGCATTTCTTTCTCGTATTTTTCAGAGTGAGAGTTTCATGTTGTTTACATTGATATGCAGTAGATAATTTCATACTTCATTTATGCTCTACTGTATGTGGTGATTTCATTACTTATGTGCACGTGTTGTATGTAAATGGTTTGGAGATATAGGCTGGGGCAGGGCTGGGATGGGCCGGGCCTTGAGGCACTGCTCATCGTTTTCGTTTCGAAATGTTCTTTTGTCCCCTTTTGTTTTTTCCTTTTTATTTTTGTTTTTGCTTTGCTTTTTTCTTTTCAATCCCCACCTCCACTCACCTTTGTTTCCTTTTCGTTAAGTGTTGGATCAGTGAGTTATATGTGTGCAACCACTGCTGTTTGTCATGTTGTAGTAGGTTAGTTGGTAGCGGCCTAAATGAAAAGCATCTTAGTTATTTTACCAGTGAATTAACGAATCATAGTTTTGGAGCCGAAGGTATTCTGTATGAGAGTCATGTTTGTGATATGGACGGAAGAGTTTTGAATTTCTTAACATTTACTTATGCTTGATATCAAGGTTGTAACAATGAATTGTAGAGGGCTAGCTGACCCTGTAAAGCGAAGAGATGTTCTGAATTATCTTCGGGATCTGCAGCCATCAATATTGATGCTACAGGACATTCATTTAGAGCACCAGTCGTGCAAAAACCTAATTCTGGAATGGGGTTATGAAGGTCTAGTGGCTCCGAATACTAGCAGATCGAGAGGGGTGGCTATTCTTTTCAGCAACAAGTTTGAGTATAAATTGCATAGCTACATAAGTGATCCCAATGGTAATTTTCTTATAGCGGACTTATCTCTTGGGGAAAATCGAATTACATTAGGAAATATATATGGACCAAATGAAGATAATCCCCAGTTTTACCATGGCATTTTTGATCGAATTGATTTGGTAGGCAATGAGGATATACTGCTAGGAGGGGACTGGAATCTAATAATGGACCAGTCAAAGGATTCCAGAAATTATGTTAACTTAAACAATAAAAAGGCCAGAGAGGTAGTTTTGACCAACATGGATAAATTTGGGCTTGTAGATATATGGAGGAAAATACATCCTGATGCAAGGCGGTATACATGGAGAGTGGGTAATTTTAGAAAACAGGCAAGACTTGACTTCTTTTTATGCTCGGAAGGGTTAGCAAATTCAGTGTCTAAGGCAGACATTGGCATTGGTTACAGAACAGATCATTCCGTGGTTTCCTTAATCTTTATGAAAGCAGAAGAAAGGGGAAAGGGGTTCTGGAAATTCAACGCAAGGCTACTAAGAGATAAAAGATACGTTAGTATTGTAAAGGAAACAATCAAGAAAGTGGCCGATGAATATGCAGCCTTTCCTTATTCTAGAGAAATGTTGCACAAAGTTCCACTGGAGGAAATTCACATAACAATATCTGCAAGACTTTTTGTTGATTATTTGTTAATGTGCATTAGGCAGGCAACAATCAATTATTCAAAAAAATGTGCTAAAGAAAGACGAAAAGCAGAAAAAGAATTGGAAGAAACTATCAGTAACCTAGAGATTGAAGTGGAGAGGGAAAACGGAACCAATGAAGTACAACTAAAGCTGCTGAAAGAAAAAAAAAGGAGTTGGAAACGATGAGAGAGGAAAGGATTAAAGGAGTAATGATTAGATCAAAAGCTAGATGGTATGAGGAGGGAGAAAAGAACAGTGCCTATTTTTTAAGTCTTGAGAAAAGACACTACAAAGAAAAAATAATCCATAGACTTTCGCTGCCTGATGGATCGGAATTGAAAGGCTGGCATAATATCCTTGCAGAACAGGCGAGATTTTACGAGAATCTGTATAAAAATAGAGATTATGAGGTTCAGGACATTTGGCCGGATACTCTGAAAGAAGAAACACGACAGTTATCTGGTGAACAGATGCTAGAACTGGAGGGTCCTCTAACCTATGAAGAGCTTTCTGTATCTTTGAAAGCCATGTCCAATAACAAATCGCCAGGGACTGACGGTTTTACTGTAGAGTTTTTCAAGTTCTTTTGGTCAGACCTGGGGAAAATGATTTGCAAGAGTTTGAACGAGGCTCACGAAAGCGGAGAATTGTCGGTGACGCAAAAGCAGGGTATCATAACGTGTATACCGAAGGAGGATTGTGATCGAACACTGCTTAAGAACTGGCGACCTATAACATTATTGAATGTGATATATAAAATGGCTTCTGGATGCATAGCTAACAGAATTAAAAGATATATTTCAACATTGATTGGAAAAGAACAGCGCGGTTTCCTTAAAGGGAGGTACATAGGGGAAAATGTGAGACTTATATATGATGTGATTAACTACACCATGGAGCAGAAGAAGAAAGGGCTTTTGTTAATTGTGGATTTCGAAAAAGCTTTTGACTCCATATCCCCCAAATTTATAGAAAAATGCCTTTCATATTTTGGTTTTGGAAAATCCCTCATAACATGGGTGAAAACACTAAACAATGGAGCAAATGCTTGTGTAGTTCAAAATGGTCACAAGTCTCAATTTTTCCCGGTAATGCGCGGCACAAGACAGGGGGATCCCCTGTCGTGCTACATTTACCTCATGTGTGCGGAGGTGCTGAACATTTTAATCAAACGGAATAAAGATATTAAAGGCATCCAAATAAATGGCAAAGAATACCTAGTTTGTCAATATGCTGATGACACGGAATTTCTACTTGATGGTTCTGAGCAGTCTCTGCGAGCCACTCTTCGAACGTTAGACACATTTAGAAAAATATCTGGACAAAAAATGAACACTAGGAAAACTAAGGCTGTATGGATAGGTTCCATGGCAAAATCAACGATGCGCCTGTGCACGGACGTTCGACTCAATTGGACGACGGAACCGTTCAAAATATTAGGAATAGTACTAACAGATAACTTGGATGGAATAGTAGACATGAATTATCAGCATGTAACTAGAAAGATACAATCTTTGCTTCGTATATGGAGAAGGAGGAACCTAACGCTGCTAGGGAAAGTAACATTAGTGAAGTCGCTTGCAGTTTCAAAATTGACATATTTCTTAATGAACATTCCAAGACCACCTGACTCTACAATGAAGGAACTCCAGAAGGAATTTTATGCATTTATATGGGGGGGCAAAATAGATAAGATAAAGCGAACTGTAATTACCCAACCATATGCTGAAGGAGGTTTGCAGATGACTGATCTTCATGCATATGACAGGGCGCTAAAACTAACATGGATCAACCGATTAGCACAAGCACCTGAAATGGGTATTCCTCTCGGAAAAGTAATTGATATTAACACTTTAATCGAAACTGGGGGATGTATAAGTCAGTCTGCAATAAGCAGTGTGAGGAACGTTTTCTGGAAGCAGGTTTTGGAAATCTGGAATGAATTTGTAAGCAAGCACTATCGGCACTTTTTGACCTGTGACCTTTTACATCAGCCATTGTGGAACAATCCGCAATATAAAGATAAAACTTACTTTAAAAAAACATGGTTTGACGTAGGAATTAGAAGTATGAAAGATATTGTTCATCCGAACAGGGGATTTAAATCATTTGAAGAGTTAAAATGTCACTTTAGCCTACAAGGAAACTTTTTGGAATATGCAAAACTATTAAGTATAATCCCCGCTCACTGGAAGAGTAGTATTGAAAGAGCTACCGCAAGTAGTATGGCTTGTGAGGGGGATCTACCGATACGATCCTTTTTGCTAAAAAATAAAACAAAACTTGCGAGAATGTACTATACAATTCTTAGTGAAAATAGCCAAAAACCTACTTCGCAAACATCTTGGGAAAAAAGATTGGGAGTATCTGAATTGCCATGGAGGCGGTATTATATGATTCCCTTTGTAGCAACAAGAGAAGTGAAACTTAGGAACTTTCAGTATAAAATTCTGCACAGAATACTACCCGTTAATGAATATTTGTTTAAGCTAAAGATTGTTCAGAGTAATGTCTGCTCTTTCTGTTTGACAGAACCCGAAACTTTGGAGCATCTCTTTGTTGACTGTATTGTTAGTGAAACATTTTGGAAAGAAATTATTTGTTTCCTTCGAAGCAAGACAAGGATTCCCTTACATTTGAATAAGCAAAATATTTTGTTTGGCTCACCAGACTATGATGCATGTACAAACCATATCATTCTGCTAGGAAAGAAACACATACATTACAAAAGATCCATGAATGAATTGCCTTCATTTGAAGACTTTAAAAAATTTATGTTTAATACTGTTGAATACAGCTGTGCATATAAATAGCTGTGAAGTTTAGATTAGAGTCAGTCGTAAATACAGAATCTCAGAAAAGCTATCGTGCCAAGCCTGCTATATACAGTCTTCACGAGAGCCCTTGACGGATTCGTCTATCGCGGTGAGTATGTCTTATCGAGGGATGCGTCGGTCGCGACTCTGCTGAGAGACCTGCAGGTGAGCTGTCTTCGCTATCCCCACTTCCACCATGCACGGTGGTTTCATAACTGTTCTCCTGCGACAGTTGGCGTCATCTGCAGGGACGCGAGTTATAAAACCAAGGTACCTGGTGGAAGTGGGAACGGGAAAGACAGCTCACCTGCAGGTCACTCTCAGCCAATCCGACATACTCACCGCGATGCTTTGCGGCGAATATACTTTGGTCCGTAGAGACGGAATGCAGTGGAACTTAGTTAGTTTTTAAACACCTTACAGCGATTGAATAGACGGCTGCTCTTCCATGGCCTGTATCATTCAGGCAGCATACTCCGCTAGCCAGACTTGTAAGTTACTGCAATTGAATCTCTGGGAAGGCAAATGACGACGCTCCTAGACTTCAGAACAGTTTTTGGAGTATACTTAGCAGAAATCTCTCTCTCTCTCTCTCTCTCTCTCTCTCTCTCTCTCTCTCTCTCTCTCTTTCATTAATAAGCATGACATGAACACTGTACATAGAGCTTAATATTTCAGTGGTATTTGTCCATCAATGTTTGAGAGTAGTATATAAACATAGCTACATCATTTGTCATTTTTTGATTGACCTCTTCCAATAATTGAACATGATTAGTTTGGTTATTTCTATGTGTCTATGGACTATAGTTTTTGTTTTCTCAGTGTTAATCTTTAAGTTGAGTGACTTAGATATGTAAGCGAGGTTGTCAAGCTGTTTCTGTAGACCAGTCGGGGTTGTGGAGAGTAGAATAACGTCATCTGCGAACAAGAGAAGAAAAAGTTCTTCTCTAATAGGTAAAAGTTGGACGCCGTGTTTATCATTACTTCGGATGTTGTCGGCAACGGTGATCATAAATAGGGAGGATATCATTGGAGATTCTTTTGCCTCCTGATTCACGCCAAAGGAGCGTCTGAATAATTCAGATATGACGTGGTTCCATCTGATACAGGATTCCAACTGTGCATACATTGCTCTTATCATGCCGACAGACATATTTGGTCAAAAGTCCGACATCCTTCAGGGCTCTCCATAGCTTATCTTTGTGTACCGAATCGATTATCATTGCGTATAACATAAACACGTGATCAATAGTAGAATGGTTCGTTCTGAACCCCGCTTTTTCAAATCAAATTTGTTGTTTGCTTCTGCTCAAAGACGTAAGCGCCTCGTAAGTATCGAGGTGAAGATGTTGCAAAGTGTACTAAGCAAGGATACCCATCGATAAGTGTTGAGGTCAAGCTTTGAACCTTTTTTGTGCAATGGCACGATGATTGAACGGGACCATTCCCGTGGAAAGTGCTGAGATTCAAAAAAGGCATTGAACAGTTTTGTCAAGTAAGGACCTATTTTGTTACAGATGGTAATGAAACATTCTCCTGGGTTTTCATCCAGCCCTGGAAATTTCCTTGCTGGGATTCGATCTATCACGATCATCACTTCACCTAATGTACTGGGCTGATCTAATGAATCATTGAAAACGGCTTCGTCATAATGATCACTTTTGACAGCCCCTATGAGATTTTGAACTGTATTCAACTAGAAGAGCTTTTTAAAGTGGTTTTCCCACGAGAGAGAGAGAGAGAAAGAGAGAGAGAGAGAGAGAGAGAGAGAGAGAGAGAGAGAGAGAGAGAGAGAGATTTCTGCTAAGTATACTCCAAAAACTGTTCTGAAGTCTAGGAGCGTCGTCATTTGCCTACCCAGAGATTCAATTGCAGTAACTTACAAGTCTGGCTAGCGGAGTATGCTGCCTGAATGATACAGGCCATGGAAGAGCAGCCGTCTATTCAACCGCTGTAAGATGTTTAAAAACTAACCGTCACGAGTTGAGCGGAACAACGTCTTAAGTTTACATGGACAGCATCCCAGAGGTACCTCCATGAACCACTAGCAGCGCTACATTGTGGCTTCCTTGGCGGAGGTGTGCGCTCTCAGGGTGCTCTCTAGTTCTATCTGAAACACGTGCATTCAACACTGTCCAACCACTCGCAAGCATGTACGAGTATTGCAGGCATGTCAACTCTACCCAACAACAGGTGTTGGGGTGATCGGGTTTTTCTCTCATTACAGGAGGCGTGTAGCCCGCATTTGATGAAGCCTGAAGCACATCTGTCGGGCTCGGATGCTGTACATGTACAATGCGTTCAGTCAAGCACGACTTTAGATGTAATTTGAAATGCGCACACAGGTGTCAGATGACTTGATGACAGGCGAGGTGACTTGTGTGCAGACTGCATCGTCTTTCAGACGCGAAGGATGCCTCCAGTAATCATGTCTAACTGCCAGGTTGCAGGCGAGAAAACACAATGCACCACGAAAGATGAAGTCGTGGTGGCAGGTGGTTTGATCGCCATAAACATGCACTCCCAAACAGCTCCAGTGCACTCATCTGAAGAAGTAGAGATCTCGTCCTGAAGTTGCAGCAAGCAGAATTTCCTTACTGGTCGCAACAGCTAATGTTGTCCTTTTTTTCGTGTCATCAAATGAAGAAGATTTTATTTCAAAACTATTTCAGATTTGCGCTTTCTCCTGCAATGAAAAGTATTACCTGGTCAAATTCTGTTTGCACGTTTGGATCAAATTTGATGCCTGGATGATCTTCTATTACAGTAACCGTTTTTCACGTTCGTCCCCTATGTTCCTGTGATACGTCGAAATTTTAAAACTTGAAAAACAAGGTAGGAGACAGATATGAGGAGTGAATTTAAAAATCATCACACAGAGTATTGTCGTATTGCAGATAAATACTCGTAGGCTCATCTGCCGTTGAGGATAAATCCAGATTTCGAGTATGACAAAAACGACATGGGGACCGTCATTGTGTTTCTATAAAACGAAATGGAACAAACACAAAAGTGTCCAGACAGAACCAGAAAGAGACAAACAAGAATGAAAATGTTTGTGTTTTAAAATCTTCGAAACTTTGGATAAATATTCTAAAGAAGCACGCGAATCATCATGCTGAAAAGCAGCCTCGCGAAGTGCTGTAACGCAATATTACCATTCTCTGTGCATGTTGTAGCACAAGTTCCATTTATCTAAATATCCGTTTGATGAGGCTATTCCACGGAGCCTTTGACGGTTATGAATGCAGCTTTTCAAACTCCCGATATTGATGCAAAAAACAGAATTACCGACATACAAAACTCTGTCGGGCGTGTGTGCAATGGCATCCTTTCCTGCAGGATATAAACCAGTACTTAATTGCCTGTTTATGCTTATTGTCAATACAAAGAAATGTTGTACTCATACCATTCGAAGGAGTGCTGTTCCTTGCCAGCAGAATGTAAAAGTTAACAGAGACTTGTATCTTCCCCAAACGTTTATAACTGCAGGAAAGTTTTGTCCAAATGCTGCTTTTTCACTCCGCACTTTTCCATAATGCCCCACTCAATGGACAGTTTGCGAATCACTGTTTATATTTAAGTAACGGCACATAGTTGAATGATGCTTGTGAGTTTTGTTTGTTTATTTGTTTTTGCTTTTTAATAATGATTTTAACTCTTTATTCAACAACAAGAAACACACGTATCAAACATAGCTTTGTGAGGGTTTTTCCACGTCCACTTCGTCTGTCTTTGCAGATGGTCAAGGTGACCTTGGCACTGCTCCTTGCGTTGGTGATGGCGACTGCCACCACACGGACCAATGAGGAAACACGAGGTATCCGACGTTGTTTCTCTCGGTGATGGCGAGGAGGAGGAGGAGGAGAGGAGGAGGAGGAGGAGGAGGAGGAGGAGGAGGAGGAGGAGGAGGAGGAGGAGGAGGAGGAGGAGGAGGAGGAGGAGGAGGAGGAGGAGGAGGAGGAGGAGGAGGAGCCGAAGGAGGAGGAGGAGGAGGAGGAGGAGCAGAAAGAGCAGGAGAGGAGGAGCAGGAGAGGAGGAGGATAGGAGGAGGAGGAGGAGGAGGAGGAGGAGGAGGAGGAGGAGGAGGAGGAGGAGGAGGAGGAGGAGGAGGAGGAGGAGGAGGAGGAGGAGGAGGAGGAGGAGGAGGAGGAGGAGGAGGAGGCGGAAGAGGAAAAAGAGGAGGAGGAGGAGGAGGAGGAGGAGGAGGAGGAGGAGGAGGAGGAGGAGGAGGAGGAGGAGGAGGAGGAGGAGGAGGAGGAGGAGGAGGAGGAGGAGCAGGAGGAGCAGGAGCAGGAGGAGCAGGAAGAGCAGGAGGAGCAGGATGAGGAGGAGGAGGAGGAGGACGAGGAGGAGGACGAGGAGGAGGAGGACGAGGACGAGGATAAGGACGTGGCGGAAGAGGAGGCGGAAGAGGAGATTGAGGAGGCGGACGAGGAGATGGTGACGACGACGACGACGACGATGCAGATGGTGACGACGATTATTATGATGATGATGAAGATGATGATGATGATTATTATTATGATGATGATGATGATGATGATGATGATGATGATGATGATGATGATGATGATGATGATGATGATGATGATGATGATGATGATGATGATGATGATGATGATGATGATGATGATGATGATGATGAAGTCGACGATGACGACGTAGATAACTGCGGTGGTGAAGACCGCAGCGACGACAGTACCAGTATGTGTGATCAGGTTATGATTTGCTGATGACGATCAGACACGATCTTTCCCAGAATGACTATGACGTAATTTGCAAAGGGGCACTGTATTTATTTACGATACAAATCCTGAAGAGGAGATATATCTGACCGCTTTTGCTTGGACCAGTGTTTCAACCAGGGCATCCAACTCGTCTTAATCTACACCACCCGTCGGATCGAACCAACGGGATTCTCTTCTCTCTCCAGGCGCTAACGTCGTTTTCATGATCTGGAAAGTAAAGAATTGGAATTAGTCTTGTGGTTTCAGATTGTGTCGTGTCACTGCGCTATGTGAGTGAATAGCGTGTATCAAAGAAGAAAATGAACCGTCCATGTCAGTCAGAATGAACGTCGGCTTCTCTGTTGACTTAGCACAGCTTGCCAGAGCCCACTGCACACGAAGCGACGATGCAGCGAGCAGACTGCGCGTGTAAAACTAAAGAAGCTTGCTCCCTCAGATAGCCAGCAGTCTATTTGCCGGCGTCGAAGCAGGGACACAACCATGATCAGTCAACCAATCAGGAAAGAGCTCAGGAGAAAAACCACTCAGTTACATGATAGTAGCCGTGCAGTATCACATAGCTCAATAGAACCAACTCGTACAAGCGAGGCTCGTCGCAACGAGAAGCAAAGAAACGACGCGTTTGTTACGCGTAGAATCTTGAGGGCTAGGCGTTGCCTACGTTTCTCGCTCATAAGGAGGCAAATTTAGAATACATGAATTTTGTCGGGGTTTTACGGGAACCACGTTTGTGCAGAGGAATTGTAATTGATATTGTCCATGCGGTTGGGTATTTCCCTGTCCTAAATATAGCATTGAATAAAGTTTTTAGACATGGGATCAACATGTGTTGTGCACGTTTTAATAGTTCTGATAGAATAGGGTCTTGTCCTCCTAATTTGCTCTTTTTTTAGCTTATTGACAGACTTGCTAATTTCTTCGTGATATCATCGTTTAATATGCTTTGATCTATGTCCACGCTCGCCAGTTCTGTCTCGGAATTGGGGGCACTAGTACTGTTAGCTATATCTGACCCAAGGTGTGTGTGTGTGTATGTGTGTGTGTGTTTGTTTGTGTGTGTGTGTGTGTATGCGCGCGCGCGTGGGTGTGTGTGTGTGAGAGAGAGTGAGACTACGTATGACTGTTGAAAACGTGTATGAGTGAGTGATTGCGCGTGTGTGTGTGTGTGTGTGTGTGTGTGTGTGTGTGTGTGTGTGTGTGTGTTCATATATGTGTGTGTGTGTGTGTGTGTGTGTGGGTGTGTGTGTGTCTGTCTGTCTCTGTGTGTGTGTGTGTGCGTGTATGTGTGTGTGTGTATGTGTGTGTGTGTGTGTGTGTGTGTGTGTGTGTGTGTGTGTGTTCGTGTGTGTGTGAATGTATATACATGTTTATTTGGATGTGATTGTGTGTGTGTATGTGTGTGTGTATGTGTGTGAGTATGTGTGTGTGTATGTATGCATGCGTGTGTATGTGCGCGTGTATGCATGTGTGTGTATGTGTGTATTCGTGAGTTGGTGTGTATGTTTGTGTGCATGTGTGGGTATGTGTGAGCATGTGTGTGTGTGTGTGTGTATTGTTTGTGTGTGTATGTATATGTGTGTGTAGGTATGTTTCTATGTATGTGTGTGTGTGTGTGTGTGTGTCGCATGTGTCTGTTGTGTTTCCGTCTGCGTACGTGTGTGTGTGCGTGTTTGTGTGAATACGTGTGTGTGTGTGTGTGTGTGTGTGTGTGTGTGTGTGTCTGTGTGCTTGTTTGTGTGTGTTATTATGAGTGTATGTCTGAGTATGTATGTGCACGTGTATATGTGTGTCTGCGTGTGTGTGTGTTTGCATGCGCTGCGTATGTGCACATGTCTGCGTGTGATTGCGTTCGTGCGCGTGCTTGTGCATGTAATTCCGTATGCATGTGCGTGTATGCCAGTGTCGTCATATCTAGATACATGTATAGGCTCGATGGTGCCTAATAGGCTACAGGTGTGTACAAGCAAGTGTATTGTATATCCGCGTCTGTCTGCTTTTCCAAGGCTTTTTGCACGCAAGGCTAGAGGAACATGGCGCTTTCGTGACTTGCTCTTACTCTCACAGCTCGAGTAAATTTCGTCATTAAAAATCTTACGTAGCCTACAAAGGCTGATAAATTGTAAAACCTCTTTCATACCTTCGTTCACTCATTAATTTTTTATAGCAATGCACACTCACGTATATAATATACGTCCATACATCGCTAACCAACGAGAGCAGAACGCGATGAAGGGAGGCAACTCACCTAAGAGCAGGTCAGAATCCAAGGCGGAAGTGACGTAAGCCAGGCAAAGAAGGCAGAGAACTGCCAGATCCACCGCAGTCTTCATGTTGCGTTCAAAGGGTCGTTATAAGTTCCTCATTTTTCAGTCGTGAACAGGATCTTCTGAAGAAACCAGTAGAATCGATCGCCAATTATGTAAATCAATATTCAGTACAGGGGGTACGAGAAGAGGACGCTGATGTCTGCATCCGAGAGACGGACACAGACGAAGACCCGGCTCCACGCCAATAGATCAACCACACAATCCATCTGTGAGGGCTGCGGAAGGGACTGCTGTTTCCGTGAGGAATTCCACAGCCACAGGAGGCGTCATTCTGCCTCCCTAAGAGGCCTCCAGGTGTGTCCACAAAAGCAGACAGGATGAAGCTGAAGGAGTTCTGATCATTCTACATTGGCCCACACATACATTGTTCACTATTGTTAGGACTTTGTGGATTTTCCCATATATTTGCCGAAAATGAGAGACCTAGCTTTTCCGGGGACCAGCAAGATCTATCCAAAAGTGAAACAACTGCAACTGCTGGCATGCCTGGCAACGTATGAAGAGAGAGACCTTTCTCGGGAAGCTGCCAACCTTATCATGGAGAGCTGGAGAAAATCTACTAGAAAACGATGTGACTGCTATCTTAAAAAGAGGACATAATATTGTCATAGGAATTCAATGAGTGCAATTGCTCCCTCTGTAGTGCAAGCAATTAGCACCCTCACTGACCTCTACTAGAAAGGAGCCAGGTACAGTGCTCTGACACAACCAGAACAGCCCTCTTAGCCTGTCTGACTCCGATTGATGATTTCTGTTTTGGCTCGTATCCTCTTACGGTCAGACTGCTCAAAAGTGTCTCAGAGACCAGATCCAGCAGACGTAGATATGCTGAGTCCTGGAATGTTGCAAAAGTCATGACATTCCTTCAGATAAAAATGCCCCCCTCTGGTTTAGAGCTCAAACATTTGACTCAGAAGCTAGCCACGTTGTTAGCTCTGTTAACAGCGCATATTTTCTAACCATATACCTCTTAGACAACGCTCACTCGACAAAGACACTTGATAAATTCTCCTTTCAACTATTATCTCCCCGGTTAACACATCAAAACCAGTGTTACAAGTAGTAATAAGATGATTAATCTTTTCTTTGGTTCGTTAATTGTCTAGGGTAACTTGCATTATCTACTTGCCACCTTCCAGTCCCCAGTCAGACAACGATGACGTACGTCCACAAATGAGGAATGGGATACCGAAATCAAACTTCAGAAATAGCTTTAATCAATGATAAACAAATTGGTCAGGAGTGAAATTTTCTACACAATATTCAATAAGTCATGGAGATACTGAAACGCATTGCTAATTAAAATAAACCTTTCCCTAAAATAAACAATACTTAAAAGAAAACGGCCTGCCAAGCCAGAGTGAAACCAGTACTTATCTGTGACTTGTGGAGCTCAGCCAATCCGCTGCGAGCACTCTCACGCTCGCCTTATGAATGAATCCCAACAAGGATGGAGGGGGAATGGGGGGCGAGGGATATCCTTTTACGAATGCACTTCACAACACACGATGAAACATGAGATTGCCTCGCAGGGAGAGGAGGCAGACCTTATTCTCGTTTCTCGTAGAGGAGACTGAAGTCTTGACTTGAACTTGAGCACGAGGAGATGTAGAGGCTCAGGCGCTGATACGTGGATTGACATGAGGACAGGTAGCAGACGACATCACTTCATTGGACGTGACTGGCTGGCGGGCGGTCAAGGTGATATCGGCTAAGTCAACGAGGCGAGGGAGACAGCAGGAAATTGCACGCTGGCATCTTCGCGTGCGTCGGAGAATCTCTCCAGTCATTTCCTCAATACAGTGAGGACGGGGCGCAATTCACATAGGAAAGGGAACTTTTCAGAGAAGGGAACTTGAGATACCTTAAGCGTGGTCTCTCTCTCGATGCGGGAGTGCGGGCACAACTCCATCCAGCACCTTGTCTACACATAGACACTTGAAGTAGGTTACTGAGCATTTGTCCTTCAGTGGACGGGACTTCATTGGTTTTCACAGTTAGTTCATCACGGGAACTTTCAGACAGGGCGCCGTAATCACATCATCTGTCCCTGTGAAAACTCTGGAACGGGGCACACTGTAATTCCATAACACGGGTTTTTATACAACAGCAAAAGTCTACTTGCTGTCCTCGTCCAATCATATCGTAGGAAGGTGTCTTGAGTCACGATATTACACTAAACGACCAATCAACTGTTCACACAACCAGTCACCTTCCCATTGATCAATAATCGAGCTGTCTCATTAGTCTGTCCTCTAAAAAGTCCACTGCAGATTGGTCACTGGCTGAATGCAAACCGAGATGAGTTCAATCTCATCCCAAACGTTCTACTAAGTTCTGAATTACATTTATATCTACAACGTCACACTCTTTCGATCAATATTAATATAAAAACGATATTCTTTGAAGATACTATGTATCTTATATCTTATAATATTAAGTGCCAAACAATATATTTTTCATGCTAAATGTCTTGACTACAAAATCAGTATAGATACTTTTAGAAAAGTCCTACAAGCCACAGAAGATATTGAAAAACGAATAGCATTTCGGAACGACCAACTGCACATACATTTGAAAAGATAGTCGCTCTTCCTTCCATTTTAAAACCGGAATGTCAAGGGAAAATACCTGTCTTTCTACATGCTCTCCCTCCCCTCGTGCTCCCCTTGTACTCCCCTCCTTCTCCTTTATCCCTCACCCCGATGCAGCCTCCCCCCCCCCCCCCCCCCCAACCCACTATTTTGTAAATATTCATATAATGTAAGCTTTTGTA
>JAWQFJ010011568.1:0-18000 GCA_034096865.1 Theodoxus fluviatilis
TTGAAATCCTCGGTCATTGTTTTGAAACTAAATACATACATACATACATACATACGGACAGACAGACAGACAGACAGACAGACAGACAGACAGACAGACAGACAGACAGACAGACAGACAGACAGACAGACAGACAGACAGACAGACAGACAGACAGACAGATAGACAGATAGACAGACAGACAGACAGACAGAGAGAGATATATAAACAAACACGCACACACGGGCGCGCGCATGCACACACAGGCGCGCACACTTATTCCTCCAGCCTGCCGCTTCAACGCAAACGTAGGCAAGCTGTTTACTCTTTTTTTTGTACCTTCTAATTCTCTTCCCTCTTTCAGTCAATAGTTATCCCTCTGCTTTCTCTTTCCCCTCAGTGTCGGTTCCAATCTGTGAACCCGAGTCAATAATGACTCTGGCACAGTTCGCAATGAATGAGTAATAGACTTGACCCTTCGCATTACAGCATTGCGCCAAAATTAGTTCGTTCTGATACGATTTCTTTTCTCCACTTTTTACAGAAATCATTCAGATATCAAAACGTGTTTCCATTTCAACACAGACATTTTATTTTATCAAATAAAGCTTGTTTATTGTCTCAACAAAAGTAAGTTATGAGTTTTGTGCGAAATAGTCTTAGAACTACTTTAAAGGCGTATGTCAGGGAGCAGATCAGTTATCCCACAAGCCGCTCGTGTGACCCTCATTTGAAAATTTCGGACGAAATCCTTCCATCACGTGATGTCAACTGGGCTCGAGACTGTTTCGCCGGCAGGCGAAGTCTCTAGTTGACTAGAATTCGTCGGTTCTTCATGAGTATAAATAATGAGGTTACTGATGGTAGAAGTATTAGTAGTAGAAGAAGTAGTTTGGTGGTGGTGGTAATAGTACTACTACTAGTAGTAGTAATAGTATAAAAAGTAGTAGTAAGAGCAGCAGCAGTAATAGCAAAAGTAGTACCAGCAGTATTAGCAAAAGTAGTAGCAGCAGCAGCAGCAGCAGCAAAAGTAGTAGTAGTAGTAGTAGTAGTAGTAGTAGTAGTAGTAGTAGTAGTAGTAGTAGTATTGGGGCTCTGCGGCCGAGTGGTTAGCGCGCTGAACCTGCCGTCGCTTGCGGCTAGCGGTGCTGTGTTCGAAACTGCTCGGATTCTAGAGTTGCATCCCTAAGCAAGGTGTTTTACTCACATTGCTTCTCCCCACCAAGAAGTAAATCGGGTACCTGTGAAGGTTGAGTTGGAAAATTGTGAAAGATAACTTAGGCGCGTTCATCTGCAGCCTGGTTGCATGCTCCCCAGAGAGTGGAGATGATGTTGGAACGATGAAAAGAGTTAGCCCGATGACGAGGGGGTAAATGTGTGCGATTTGAGCATCCATCAATGGGTGGAAAAGTCGCAATATAAAAAGAACACCTTTACCTTTAGGAGGAGGAGGAGTAGGAGTAGGAGTAGTAAGAGTAGTTACTGTTGATGATCTTGGAGAAAAAAACCACGACCATTATCATCATCACGACCACCATCAGTGTTTGTTTTTCTCTTTTGTTCTTTTAAAATTTCCATTCAGAAAGGGAAGTATAAGCATACAGCAGGCTGAAAATACATGTTTGGTAGAAAGACTACACCTTGAACAGTTCGCACACAAACAACAATAATTAAAGAGCCTGAAAAATTGCACATATAATTAAATGCTGATTATGTCATGTGGAAATCACCATCGTTTTCATTATCTCCTTAACTTGAACTGTTATTGGAGATTTTCCACCCCTTGACCCCATTTTCGCTTCTGGGTAGGAAGAAGCAATTTAGATTGAGCACTTTACGTAAGCTGCAAGTATCAGCAGCCGCAATATCAAAATTAGATCTTGAACCTCAGCGCGTATCAAGACTGGGAAGTGAGCAACGCCTTAGCCATTGCTTTTGTGCTGCAAAGCACACATCGAAGACCTTGCATTCCGTCTTGCAGACACAACCTTGGCCAACATCACATACGAGCTATTCAAGTTTGTATACGTGCCTGAACTGAAGAGGAAGGACTCCGATCTATTCCAAAGGCTGGAGCTCGCCTTCTGCCGAGATGTGAGTAGCCTCCCTTGTATCTGCAGGAGTGACTTCCCTTTGTTGTGTGTTGAGCGACCCCCCCTACCTGCTGATCGGAGGAAGAGGGGAGGGGATTGGACAAGGGAAAAGATGGGAAGGGAGGGGGAAAGATTGGGGGGGAGGGGTTGGAACCTAACATATTTCCTTTAGTGTTTGATAGCATGCGTGCAGCTGTCAAGATGAGGGGAATCAGCAATAGTCTTAAAAGAAGGCAAAACAATACTGAGACAAAAGACAAACCGCTTTCTCTGTTTGGTATATGCATGGGGGGACGGCAGGATTTCAGTCTGGAAGTGATCATATTTGTTTCAACCATGTTTCAAAAGAGGTTTTAATTTGAAACTTATCCTTTATCTTGAAACGAATACATTAAGCATGTATTCTTATTGATGTATCAAAAAAGGGTAAAGCAACACGTTAACTCCTACTTTTCAGATGGACCGGTTCTACTCTGCAAGCTACTTGTTCATTTTCTACAAGGGCTGCAGCATCGAAACATTCAGGTCAGCATTCACTTTCTTCGACTCCCTCTGTGCAACCCCGAAAAACATATCTTTACGTACAAGGATATCATTCCATCCCATCTGAAAAGTTAATCGGGGTTGGGGAGTGTTCAGTATTTAATACAGAGAATCGTATGCCTGAACTTTTCTTCTACATTTCCTTAGATGAATCTTACTTTTCTTCTGATTGATATTAGCATGAACTATAGCATAAATATTAACTGAATAGGAATTTACCCATATAATCATCTCGTAGTGGTTTGCAGTAAAAATGAATGCAGATGTCTGTATCGTGCTGCTGACAGAACTTGCACCGACGGTCTTCACTATCTTCGTGTTCCGCAGGCATGACCCCAACCAGGTCAGCTTCCACCTGACTTTCGCAACACAAGTGTCGGAGAGTCTCAGAAGGGAGATCATTCAGGTCCTGGAGCTATTCGCGCCAAAACGCCTGCTGCCAGGCGGTCTCAACAAAGAGGTGCCTGTCTAGTGATCTTTGATATCTCTTTTTCAATCAGTCAAGGGATCATACATTTGTCCCTTCATCCATCCACCCAAACCTCCTTTCTTCCAGCCATCCCCTCATCATACAAATATTCCATGTGTGCCAGCATGGATGCACGCGTACATTCCTCCATCCATACCTCTCTCCATCGATCCATCCATCCATCGTTCCATCTATCTTTCTTCACTTCCAGCTTTTAATATTTTTATCCATATATCCATTCATCATTCAACCGTTATCAATGCGTTCATCCATGTATTTACTCATTCATCCATTAGTCATTTATCCTTTTTTATTTTATTCATTTTTTCATTTATCCATCATCTATCTACTCATGCAACTTTCCTTCAGTCCAACCTCAATCTATCCATCCACATATCCCTCCATATCTTCCTTCCCTTCTTTCACTCACCCATCCATTTCAATACGACCATCCATAATTCCGCCTATTTATCCATGCTGCATTCGTCCATCTTCCTATTCACGCGTTCTTCTGGGCATCCATGCATCTCGATGTCCGTCGGTCTGACTTTTTCTTTTCTTTGAATAAAATGAATATTCATATTTGTCTGGCTTTCATAACAAGCTACAAATTCCTTGTGCTTGAAAGATCTCTTTTTTAAAAATGACATTAGCATTGGGTATCTAAACATGTGCTTCACCATTGTTCGAATACAGCGAAGGGAAATGCAGTACAATGCATTACATGTTTCCAATACCAACTGACTTTTTGTCTCTGTGTCCTAGGTTGAGGTGCTACTTGTGGGAAACCTGCTGTTGATTCGAAATATCTACCACATTGACCTGATACCCAAGAATCACACCGCCACCCCTTCCACCATGATATCTGCCACACCCACCTTGCCCCCTCTATCCTCCACAGAAATGACAGGTGGGTACCTGTAATCTGCACAGAACGTATTCCTCATGACTCTCGCTGATCGAACTATAGCGTTATTGTTGTAATTTAATTTGTATAAAGGAAGCACTAATAATGGGCTCCACAGTAGTCGCCAAAAGTCAGTTTTCGATAATTCCCGATGATATGCATATATCGATTTTTCTGATCAGTACCGAGTTATCGGGATTGGCGGAAGGAAAAGTTGCAGGACAGACAAGGAGGAGGGGCGGGGGGAGGGGGGAGGGGGGAGGGAGGGAGAGGAAGAGGTTGAGGGGGGGGGGGGAGGAGGAGGTTAAGGAAAGGAGAGGAAGAGGTTGAGGAGGGGGGAGGAGGAGGTTGAGGAGGGGGGAGGAGGAGGGGGGAAAAGGTGGGGGGAGGAGGAGGGGGAAAGAGGAGGGGAGAGGAGGAGGGGAGAAGAGGAGGGGAGAGGAGGAGGGGAGAGAGGGAGTGGGGAGGAGGAAGGGGGGTTGAGGAGTGAAGGGTACGAGTGAGGGGGAGGAGTGAGTGGGAGGAGGAAGACGACGTCGACGACGACGAGCAGCAGCAGCAGCAGCAGCAGAAGTAGCAGCAGCAGCAGGTTGGGATGATATTAGGGCCAAGAAGAGGAGTTTCCACACAGAAATAAAGTGCTATGTTTTTTTGTTTCATTTGACGACTGCAGTTCCGCCTACACCGGGTCCACGTAAGTATATTGCTTACATTTTCTGCCATGACACCGACGTTCCACTATCCCTGTCTCCAACATCACGCAAGGGAGATGGGATTGACTTGAACGCTTCATTTTTAATCACTATTTCGCTTAGCCGACACATATTCTTTGTTGTTATTTCATGAGTGCATTCCACCCACAATGCTGGAAAACGTTCTGGTGAGTGTGTTCCAGCAGGTGATACGTCTCAGGCAGAGACCACGTGACCACTGAAGGCGGCTTCGTTCATTCATTGGTCACCAGCGCTTAAGAGGGGCGGAGTTGAGGAAATTATGTTGAGTGTCCGTTTACCAAGGTGTACCCGTAACAGTGACAACCATCCGCAAAAAAATCGCCTTCCTCGTGGTTGTAGTTATTGTTGTCCTTGTTTTTGTTGTTGGGCTTTTTAATTCCTGTTTTCATACAGATTCACGTAATGAGATGAAGAACTATAGGCCTACCTTCAGGTTCGGGATCTAAGACACGTTTTGCTGTAGCTTTTTTCTTTAGTCGACGAAAGACAGCTTTCCAAGATGATTAAGGGTAGTTTTCGCTGCCAGCCTCTGTCAGAGACATAGCAATGAGATACAAAGTTCGACTTAAAGCCGGTGCTTAACTAGAGGACGCTGATGCCGCACACTGTGTCCAGACACAAACTTCGGCCATGTGACTTCTATTTCAGGCCCCGCACGCAGCAGCATTCTTATGACTGGCCGAGAGTCGTCTGCGACGCGCCGTGCTCCGCCATTTATTTTCTCTCCAAGTTGCCTGCAAAACGCTCATTCAAAAATTACTGACACACGTGCAAATAAATTGTAACCAAACAGCAGTATAATTTAGAGGGAGTCACGAAAGCGTTTGTTGTAGTTACGTGAACGAAGTAATTACTCTTGTTCGAAGAAGTCGATAAAGTGTTTTGAGACACAAACTTCGGTCATGTGACATCTATTAAAAGCCTCGCGAGTGGCATTTTTATGTCTGGCCGAGACTTGAATACATGTTTGGAGTCGTGATTATCTGTCTTGGCGGACTCTTGACCGACATAGTCTCGACAGTGACTGTTGTCGACGTGACCTAGTTCACGGTTGCCAGTGTAACGAATCACTCTGTAACCAACATTTCCAAAATTGATGTATGTACTTATTTAAAACAATTATTTATGTATCCTACTTAGACCTTTGAGATATTAAAAGTGCCATTCGATGACGGTTTCTTTGTGTGTGTCAGTTATTCTTAAAACGAGCGCTTTGCTTGCAAACTGAATGAAAATGGTGAACATTTGCTTCCATGTGGGAGTGCAAAAATTGCCGCTTGGGATTTGACACTGAGTGTGCGGCAATAGTGCCCTGCAATTAAGCACAGGCTTAAAGCAAACTTCACTGTGGATTGTTTGCACTCTACCCACTTATTTGCAGCCACTACAAGACTGACTCTGACCTATGAGCTGTACAACTTCACCTACGACCCCGTGCTGCAGAACCCGTCCTCCTCACTCTTCCTCACTTACCATCTCTCTCTCTGCCAAGACGTGAGTTTGCCTGCCTATTCCCATGTGTGCGCACCCGTGCGTCTGTCTGCTTGTCTTTCCCTCTGTAGATATGTGTGTCTATGTGTTTGTGCATCTGTGTGTACTTGCATGTGCATGTGTGTACGTGCGCGATTGTCTGTGTGTGTGTGCGCGTGCGTGTGCGTGCGCGCGCGCGCGTGTGTGTGTGTGTGTGTGTGTGTGTGTGTGGAAGTAAAGTGGATGAATATTGGGGGATTGTAAGAGATTGTGGATGAATGGGTGGATGGATGGATGGATGGATGGATGGATGGATGGATGGATGGATGGATGGATGGATGGATGGATGGATGGATGGATGGATGGATGGATGGATGGATGGATGGATGGATGGATGGATGGATGGATGGATGGATGGATGGATGGATAGTTTATTATTTTCCTTTTCAGTTTTCTCCTCTTTTGTAGGAGTATACTTATTTATGTGCAACACCAGATTAGTCTGTTTCTACGCTCGTTTTAAATTTATATTTGTCCATCTGTCTCTTTTTTTCTGCCCTCCCTTCTCTAACTCCCTCCCTTCTCTCCATCCCTCCCTTCTCTCCCTCCCTCCCTCCCCCCTCCCTCCCTACCCCTATCCAATCATCCTCGCCAATCCGTCCCCCTCTCCTTTCTCCCCCCCCCCTCCTCTCTCTCATCTCTCTCTCTCTCTCTCTCTCTCTCTCTCTCTCTCCCTTCTCTCTCTCTCTCTCTTCTCTCTCTCTCTCTTTCTCTCTCCTACTCCTCCTCCTCCTGCTCCTCCTCCTCCTCTCCTCCTCACTCCCTCCTCCTACTCCTCCTCCTCCTCCATCTGCCACTGCTGCGTTGCTTGCTGCTCTTCCTCCTCCTCCTCCCTCCTTTCTCCTCCTCCTCCTCCCCCTCCCCCTCCCCCCCACCTCCCCCCCACCTCCCCCTCCCCCTCCTCCCCCTCCCCCTTCCCCCTCCTCCTCGCCTCCTCCTCCTCCTCCTCATCTCCCTCCTTTATTCTCCTCCTTCCTCCTCCTAATCCTCCTCCTCCGTCCTCTTCCCTCTTACTCCTTCCTCCTCCTCCTCGGTCCTCGTCCTCGTCCTCCGTCCTCCTCCTCGTCGTCCGTCCTCGTCCTCCTCCTCCTCCTCCTCCTCCTCCTCCTCCTCCTCCTTCTCCCTCCTCCTCCTCCTCCTCCTTTTCCTCCTCCTTTTCCCTCCTCCTCCTCCTCCTCCTCCTCCTCCTCCTCCTCCTCCTCCTCCTCCTCCTCCTCCTCCTCCTCCTCCTCCTCCTCCTTCTCTCCTCCTCCTCCTCCTCCTTCTCCCCCCTCCGCCCTCCCCCTCCTCCTCCCCCCTCCACCTCAACCTCCCCCTCCCCCTTCCCTCATCCCCTCCCCTTCCCCCTCCCCCTCCCTGCTCCCCCTTCTCCTCCTCCTCCTCCTCCTCCTCCTCCTCCTCCTCCTCCTTTTCCTCCTCCTCCTCCTCCTCCTCCTCCTCCTCCTCCTCCTCCTCCTCCTCCTCCTCCTCCTCCTCCTCCTCCTCCTCCTCCTTCTCCTCCTCCCCTCCTCCTCCTCTTTTCCTCTTCCTCTTCCTCCTCCTCCTCCTCCTCCTCCTCCTCCTCCTCTTCCTCCTCCTCTTCCTCCTTCTCATTTTTTCCCATATTTTTTCTCCTCCTCCTTTTTCTCCTCCTCCTTTTTCTCCTCCCTTTTCCTCTTCATTTTTTCTCCTCCTCCTCCTCCTTCTCTAGCTCGCTTGCTTGCTTTATCTCGATGATGATTACCTATTCCCTACACCAACTTCTATTTCTTATTTAGCTCATGCTCAGTCCAACAGTGTTTGATATTTCATTACCCCCAACTTGTGCAGATGTGGTTTTTTACAAGACGAAGTCCGCGTCAACATCCAAACAGTAGTTGGATTTCTATGTTGTCGCTTATCTTTAGCTTGATTGTCACAGACTGATTGCTGTTCTTCAGGTGAGCAATGTCTACAGCGACAGCCCCACACTACGCACCATGTATGAGACTTGTCGCCTGATTGGCTTCGGGTAGGTATTGCTCAGTGTGTGTGTGTGTGTGTGTGTGTGTGTGTGTGTGTGTGTGTGTGTGTGTGTGTGTATGTGTATGTGTGTGTGTGTGTGTGTGTGTGTGTGTGTGTGTGTGTGTGTGTGTGTATGTGTGTGTGTGTGTGTATGAGTGTGTATGAATGAGTGTATGTTTGTGTTTGTGTGTGCGCGCGTGCTCGCGCTTGCTTGTAAACATATGTATGTGTTTGTGAATGTGTGTGTGTGTGTGTGTGTGTGTGTGTGTGTGTGTGTGTGTGTGTGTGTGTGTGTGTGTGTGTGTACGTGTCTGAATGTGTTTGTTCGTGCGTGAGTGTGTGCATATGTGTGTATGTATGTGCATGTGCGTGCGCGCGCGCGTGCGTGTGTGTGTGTGTGTGTGCATATGTGTGTGTTTGTTTGTGTATTTGCGTGCGTGTGTGTGTGTGTGTGTCTGTGTGTGCGTGTGAAATCGTGATGTCCTGATGCCAAATGAGTAGCTTGATATAGAACATGTTTACAAACAGAATATCTGTTTCTTTGGGGAGGTCTTGCTTATGCTATGTGTGGCGGCCTCAGATACAAAGAAAGCTCAATATTAAAACCCGGTTATGAATAGAAATGCTGTTTTGTCACTAAGTCTTGCTGTTGCTGTGCGATGGTCTCAGGCACTAAACGCAAAGCGCAGTATTAAACCTTGCTATAAGCAGAATACACGTTTTTGGGGGTGGGTCTTGCTAATGCTGCGTGATATGTCGTGGGTTGAGAGAAAAGGTCATTGGCATGCCGATAAACAGAATGTCTGTTTCTCTGAGGTGGTGCTGTTGACGCTAAATGCGGCAGTGCCGTGACACAAATAGAATGACATAAAGTAGAAACACAATTGCAAATAGGATTTCTATTATAGTCGTTTTATATCTGGCTGTGCTATTGATAGTGAGACTCCCGACCATGCTTAGCTGACTGTAATGGAGAAATAGGTTTTTTGGAAGTGGCTCACCTGAGAGAGAGTTGATTTTTGCCTGTACGTTGAGGGTGAAGTTGGTAGTCCAAAACGGTAAAGTTTGGAGTGAGTGGAGGTTGGGTTCTGCCCCAGGGTGATGAGCGGTGTTCGCTCTGAAGTATGAGTTGTGGTGAGTAGAAATAGGCCGTGAGTTGGTTGTGAGAAGATGGTTATATAAGAGAGCGCAAGAAGACAGAGAATAGAGATCGGTCCCCACACAGCAGAGAAGCCGACGAAGAGAAGAGAGAAGCACAGAAGAGAGACACGGATGGTCGGCTAGGCAGACGTGCCTACTGAGTGAGTGAGAGAATAGACGGAGAGAGACAGAGAGAGAGAGATGGAAGGTTGGGTCGAAGTAGTCTTTCATGTCAAGGGCTGACCTACGTTTTATTAGTTTTATGTGAGCAGGTTGACCATAGTTTTACTTGTGTTTATAATTCTCTATTAACATGTTATCAGTGATTCCACTTATATGTAATTTTCTTTTCTTTTCCACCTCTGATTATGGGAAGTTATGATTTATATTGATTGATTAAAAATCTTGTATTTACCCGGGACAGTTTTTATTAAGTTTATTGAAATTCCCGTAACACTGATTCCGCAGGGACCGGTTGTGACTGTTCAGCACGGGAAGGAGCAGTTTTACTCGCACGTACACACTCTTAGTCTTTGCTCATGAGTGCCCTCTCCTTGTTGGTGCACATGCTCAGTTGCTTACTATTAAGCACAGCGCATTCATATATGTTCAAGTGCAGGCGCACGCGCACAATAATTTGCAGACATACACGCACAATTGGAGGCATGCACATTCACAAACAAATGCTTGCACAAATACAAGAACGCGCACGCGACTGCGCGCATGAGCACGCACGCACGCACGCGCACGCGCGCGTGCACTTGCACACATACAACAAACACATACACAGAACACACACACACACACACACGCCCGCACACACGCATGTACGCACGCACGCACACACACACACACACACACACACACACACACACACACACACACACACACACAGACGCACGATCCCTTTCAAACACGCAGAAGCATATCATGCTCGCATACACGCATACACGACCCTCTCGCAAACACGCATACACGCATGTTAATAGGCGCACGTTGAATCATTCTTTAGTTGCCTACACGTAACGAGCAAGACAGCCGCGACATCTAACATGCTACAGAGAGCGATCCCTGCGTGTCTATTTGCACAAAGAAGTACTATCATTGTGCCGTTTATGTAAATTGTTTACTTTATTTGTCACGAGGGTGTGCATGTTGATATAGACCTAATTACTGCCAATTTCCTCCTCATCTACTCTGACAAGGAGTTTTCTTATCACCGGCTGTATGGGGCTTCTTGCAATTGTTGGAGATCCTTTGGAGTGTAGGATTAATATTTTCATTTACTTCTTGTAAACAACATACCATGAATAATCTTTAGTCGTCCCCTTCCAAAGCACTCCTCATTCGAATCTGAAGGTTACTTTAGTACAAAGCGAGTTCAGTAAACACTTTCCTCCGTGTTCCAGATTGCTAGATCGATATGAAGCGCTGACAACAAGAAAACTTCCGGCATGTTGTCCGTGAACCTCAATCCAGATTCTCTATGACGAAGTTTTGAGTGCAAAAAGCTATTTGGTTTGCTGGCTCAGGTTTCACCCGGCAGTCTGCTCCATTGATTTTCCGTCCACGGTGAGAAATGGCAGGGGATGAAATCCAAGCTGTGTGTTTTTAAATCCAACGTTTCGTTGTTGACGTGCCTGCTGTGTGTAGAAGGTTTGCATAGGCGAGATCGGAAAATATGTTATGCAACGTGTCTGTTATGAGATGGTGTTACCTGGCATATCAGTAGGAGCACGGTTTTAAAAACAGCATTCTCAAAAAGGTATTTAATCAAAGCAACACCGTTTTCTTCAGCATAACATTTTCTCCCAATGAGCACCGGAACTCTTGGGCTGGAAATTTCATGGATATTCCAAAACCCAGGGTGACCCATTGTTAGTGATGAAGCGCAGTGTTGAGTAGTTGCTTATAAACAAGTTGTTGTTTCCTTTGCAATGTGTGACATTCCCTAAGAAGAATGTCCTGCCAGAGGAAATGGTGAGTGAGAGATAAATGTTGATTTTTTTCTGTTTTACTTATACATACAAAGAGTAACGCCTATGAGGTGGATATGGTGCTTTGCAACCGGGTTGTCGATGCGCTTGGGATGGGCTTGATGTTCCAAGGTGATCTGAGCGCACAGTTGGATCTGAATGATCTGACCCTGTCCGATGCTGCCCAGAAACCTCTTTGGCTGCGTGGGGTCCCCTGACAGAGATACTAGAGCAGGCCCCGTAAGCCCAGCAGCCAGGGGTTCCAGCTGAGGGGGGCATTGAGCATTCTAGCTGTTTGTTACACTTGCCTTGACTTGCTCCAGTAGAACAGATTCGTACTAGTCGAAATCTTACATACGATGGCAAGACAAAGTTTTAGGTTTCCTGGAGGACCAACCTTTCGACCGAACGAATCTGGAAAGCAAGCACTTGTTGGATGCACGCCTTGATCAGTTTGTTGAGATTCTTACGTAAATACAGAGGGATGATTTATTCGTTTGATCAAGAATATTTGAAATGCGAGTACGAAATATTGTTTCCACCTGAATGTATCGCAAAGAAACACAAATTAACCCTTTACATCGCTCTGGTCACAACCGAATCTTGGACAAACGGTACTATATGAGGTACTGAATACTTGTGAAAAAAAAGCTACAGTCAAACAACTGGTTTACAACATCAACGATCCGCTCGGGTCATCGTGCTGGTCCGACCTGCACAACACACCCCACGCACATCACGTTTTGACCGTAGTGGCATTTTTTCTCCCAGGAGCGAAAGCTTGTCAACATAAGGTCGGATTGTCACTCTAAAAAACGCCACTCGGTGGACTGCATGAGACAAATCTGCACGTCCGCTCCTATTTAATATCACGATTGTCGCCCTGGTGGGCGATTTTAGCGAACGGTTAATTGATTTCCAAATCATACGAAAACAGAGCTCATTACACAGATAGACCGTTACATAGCCGACATGGAAGATATGGTATGAAATATGCACTTCGTCCTGCTGTGTATAATTATGAAGGTGATGCTTGTATAATATTCTGTGCGAGTCTGCAGACTTTGTTACAAGTCTTTAAAACCCGTGAAAATTATGTTTACATTTTGTAAGTTAGTTTTACTGCCTCTTTGACCGGGCCCAAGATCTACCCATGAAAAAAAGTTTTTCGTTCTCTCCCTGTGGACAGTGTCAAGCCAGACCTCGGATGCGCTTCGAGCTGGAGTCCCGTGAACGGCGTACTCCCAGTTGGCCGCTAGGCATGTCGTGGTCGCGGACCCTGGAAACTGTCTAGTCCCCACACTTGGTTTGCCAGAGGGCACGAGGACAATTTAGGAGGGTGATCCACCAGTAGGGGGCCTTACCTTCCTATCCCTGGGCCCGGAAGGGAGAAGAGGACAGCTCCGCCAGTGGGAATGTCGGACACCCCACATCTACACCTCCCCCGCTTCGGTCACCTTTCCACTTCCCCTACTCCATCCCTGGCTAAGGTGTGGGTACTTTTAGTCCGTTTACCTCAGCTCCCTATGTTCACTTACGTGCTCCTTCCCACCCCCACCCCCCCATCCCCGCCCAACCCCCTCTCCTTGTACTGATAACAGATCCACCTCTCCTTCTACTGATAACAGATCCACCTCCCCTTGTAATGATAACAGATCCACCTCTCCTTGTACGGATAACAGATCAACCTCTCCTGGGAAGAGAACAGATCCACTCTCTACTTGTAATGGATAATCAGCGATCAAACCTCTCCTATTACTGAAACAGGTCCACCTCGTCCTGACGGATTAACAGATCCACCTAATCCTTGCACTGAATAACAGACCACATCTCCCTGTTTAGGATAAAGTATCAACCTCTCCTTGTTACTGATCAACAGAGCCACCTCTACGGCACTGATAACATATCAGACTCTCTTGCACTGTTAAACAGAATTACTACCTCCTCCTTCTATGATAAACAGGTCCACCTCTCTTCTACTGATAACAGATCACCTATACCCTCTTGCACTGATAACAGATCCCATCCTCTCCGTTGTACACTGATAGAACAGTATCCAACTATCTCGCTTCTAATGACTAACATGATCACACCTCTCCCTTTTCTACTGATAACAGATCCACCTCTCTCCTGTATTTTGATCTAACAGTCCACCTCTCCCTGTTAATGATAACACGATCCACCTCTCCCTTGCCCTGATAACCAGATTCCACATCTTCCTGTTAATGATAAACATTGAGTCATCCCTCTCCTTTTGCACTGATAACAGTATCCAACTCTCCCTTGTAACTGATAACAGATCCACTACTCTCCTTCTCACTGATAACAGATCAACTCTCCGTGTCTTCACTGATAACTAGATCCACCTCTCCTTGCACTGAATAAACAGATCCACCTCTCACCCTGCAATGTATAAAAGATCACCTCTCTTGCTCTGATACAGATCATCCTCTCCCTGCACTTGATAACAGACACCTACTCCTCGTTTACGATAAGGTCCACCTGCTCTCTTGTACCTGATAAAACTAGGGGTCCACCTTTCCTTTACTGATATACAGACCAAACATCTCCTGCACTGATAACAGATCCACCTCATCCTTTGCACTGATACATGATCCACCACTCTCCTTGCATTGATAAACAGATCCACCTCTCCTTGCACTGATAACATGATCACCTGTCTCCTAGCACTGAAAACAGATCACCTTCTCCTGTTACGATAACAGGTCCACTAGTCCTTTACTGGAAAAGGTTTCCACCTCTCCTTCTTACTGATAAACAGATCCACACTCTCCTTAATGATCTGATAAACAGATCCAACTCTCCTTTTTATATGATAAACTAGGTCCACCTCCCCTTGTACTGATAAACAGATCACCGTCTCCCTTGCCAACTAGATAACACAGATCCACCTCTCCTTGTAGGTACTGATAACAGTCCAACTTTCCATCTCTACTATAACAGATCCACCTCTCCTTGCTAATGATAACAGATCCACCTTCTCCTGTTGCATGCTGATAACATTATCCACCTTCCTTGCCCTGATAACAGATCCACACATTCTCATTGCACACTGATAAAAGATCCACCTCTCGTGCACTGATGTAACAGCTCCACCTCCCTGGTGACTGATAACAAGGGTTCCACCCTCTACTCTGACTGATCAACAGGTCCACCTCTCCTTCTACTTTGATAACAGAGTCACCGCTCCGTGCACACTAGATAACAGATCCACATCTCCTTGCACTGACAACAGGTTCCACCATCTCCCTGTACGATAAAGGTCCACCTTCCTTGTATATAAACAGATCCACCTCTCCTGTGTACTGATAATCAGATTACACCTCTCATCCGTGTACTGATACACAGATCTCACTCTACTCCTTGCACACTGATAACAGATCCACCTGGGACATCCTTTGTACCTGATACGATCATTCTACATTTCATTGTGTCCAGCGCCCCTTCATTTCCTGCCACTACCCCCACCCCAGCACCCCTTTTTTGTTCCGCGGAGGTGGGTTATTCGTTACCCTTCCCCATTTATTAGCTTGTTGGAACCACCCAATCCAACATCTACCCCCTACCCCCAACTGCGTACTCTCCCCCTTCATGTGAGATAACACTTTCTGCTTTTTCCCCATTCAACTCTTAGTTTCGCCCCTAATCACACCATTTACCAAGTGGGACATTCCGCTTATACTCATCCCATTGTATTACCAACCGCTCGTACTACTTCTCTTCCGCTGTGTGTGTTACTTTCACTCCCTATGCCTATCCTACACCTATCCCTGCCTCGCCTCCAGGTAGACAGATGCTCTCTGTTCCTACCCCTCCCCTCCCTTCTGCCCTCCCACTCGCCCTCCACTCACTCCCCTCCCCTCTACATGCCCTCCCCTCGCCCTGCCCTGCCCTCCCCTATTCACCCCTGCCTACTCCACTCCTCCCCTAGCCTCTCCCTCCCCTCCTCTTTCTTAACTTGTCCCCCACCATACTCCCTCCTCTCTTATACTTCTTGCTAGTGTACGTTGCATGGCTTGACCTGAAAAAGAGTCTGTTGTTGGTTGATTGTAGTTGTGCTTGTGGTTGTGTGTGTGTGTTGTGTGTGTGTGTTGTGTGATTGGGCGTAGACTTGCGCTGCGTGCGGTGGGTGGCGTAGTTTGATCGTTTGTTTGTTTGTTTGTTTCCAAAGTACCCATATATGCACGTTGTTTAATATTGCATGAAAAACACCCCTTTAATCTACTAAAAGGATACACACTTCTGCCCAAACGAGTCTGTATCTTATATCATGACTTTTTCCTGTGTTGATTCCTAACTTTAGGGTGTGATTCTTTTTTCTTGGGGAGGGGGGGGGGGGGATACTATACCTAGACTATCTTTTTACGATTCTTTGGAGGCTACGTGTTTTTTTAAGCAATTTTTTGTCATCAGGTTTGGAGCAAATCTTATTTTAACAAAATACGGAGGACATTAATAAATTATGAGAATCACGCACTCTAGGTCGCTGGATGATGGTGAAAAACGGGACACCATTGTGATGACGATGTGCGGGCCGGTGTATGGTCACATGAGGCTGTTGATTTTCATGGTGTGGTTGATCGAGCAGTGCGTTCATTCTGCTGTACATAGTGTACAACTGGCCTTCTTGATGACCATCTTGGGACCCTGCCTCCCTCACTCTTTTTGCGTCTTGTCCACTGCAGCACGAAAGTTGTGCAAGGATGTGGGCTGGACTTCTCTCAGGTTCATGTACGTCTGCCTCGTCTTCTGCCCTCCCACTGTGGGTCGGGGGTTCAATAAGAAGTAGACCCACAGTGTCTCCGTATACACGATTCGTAAGGGGACCTAAAAAAACGTTATATATCTTTTGGGACATCGTAGTACTTGAATTCGACTTACTTGGAACCCTCTGGAGTGATTTCGTGCTGAATGGCCTTCCCATAGCCTACATCAGGCTGAAGATAGGCCGTAAAACCTCCATCCATCCATCCCATCTACATTCCATCCATCCATCCACCATCCATCCATACATCCTCCATCCATCCATCCATCCATCCATCCCATCCATCCATCCATCCATCAAATCCATCCATCCATCCATCCATCCATCCATCCATCAATTCTCTTGTGCTTCTGCAAACCTTTTTGCCTCTCTCTGTATGCAGTACGGCTACGAGACTATATTAAGTGTGGAATGGATATTATCTGTTGTGAAGTGAAAAACACATTAAGACTTTCTTTGAGTGGCTAAGAACACCTTCTATTTGAAATGTGTGTGGTGTTGCGTGCGTGCAAGGCGTGCATTGCCGGTGGTGTGCGTGTGTGTATGTGGTAGTTGTGTGTGTGTGTCAGGCGTGTGTGGTGTTTGTGTGTGTGATGTGTGTATGTGATTGTGTGTGTAGTACAAATTAATAGCATGTAAAGAATGTTTTAAGTAAACCGGCCATCCATTACACCTATTAAACGTGTTCTCAATGAATAAATGTATACATCTGTGAGTAACAATGTAATAATATATATATAAGTTAGTGTGAATTTTTTTTCCACGTTATCCTTTTTGGCATTGCCATATACTCGCATTTCTCTATGGATTTTTTTTCACCCAGCTGGGGGACGAGACGTTTGACCGGAAAGCAAGTGCGTGATTTGAGGTAATCGTTAGAACTCATGCAAGCTGAATGCAAGTGTCATGCTGATGTGCGTTTTTAAACTTCCAGTACAAAGAGGGTGCCTACCACACGCGCCGAGTGTTACATGTTGCCCGAAAGCTAGTCATCCAAATGATATAACACAAAGTTTCATTGTCTATATTTTTAACACAGTATTAAAACAAGACGTGCTATGAGAAAACAAATTCATGCTATTTTGCGTTCTTTAGCTTGTCAGTGTTTGATATATGTCTTTTTGGCCTTTTTTAAACATAATGTAATCTGGAAAACGGATCCTAGACCGAAGCTGATGATTATACACTGGTATTTATGGAACGGGACATTTCAACACTGAATAGATATACCGAAGGTGATTCAGTCATTTTTGTTCGTGTCATTGCAAGAAACAGGATTATTCATACTTTTTATTGCAAATACAAGGAGCAGCGTCGAGGTTTTTTAAAATACAAACTTGTCTGCTCGTCGTTGTGCCGTGAGTCATCTGTACTATCCACTCTTTCTCCCTCTTAAGCAGACACCACACGTAGAAACACACACACAAACACCACACGACAACATTACACACCCACACACACTACACACACACGTATGCACACGCGCCGCGTGCGCTCATAGGCGCGAACAAAAGCACGTACGATTTCTTATTTTGTCGTATCTCTTTGTTTAACCTAGTCTTAACACACCTATTTCGTCGTTGTCGTTCGCCTCATCACAACATTCCCATGTCAGTTTTTCTTTCACTTTTTCGCCTGTAGATTATAAAATGATGAATAGCCAAAAAACACAACGCGTGGTAGTATGAATTACTATATGTTATTTCTCGATGCGAACAACGAATAAATATCAGAGGCTAGTGTAGTACAGCCGCGTGCACACAAGCCCCGAGATGACTTGAGGGTTTACGATGGCACAAAAACTAATAAGGACATACAAACAAACACGCAGGACAGAGAGGCAGAAAAGCAATTCAGTCA
>JAWQFJ010011572.1:0-23771 GCA_034096865.1 Theodoxus fluviatilis
ACTTGTAACCCTCGCCTCTTGTCGCCCTGTTTTCCAACATTTTGTTGATACCTGTACACAAGATTCGAATAGCCAATAAACATCATCTAACCAAGCATCCTCACGTTTGGTTGTCTTTTCCTGTAACAATGTTTTAATTGGCTCTCTCTCATTAGCATTTACAATTCAATAAATGTGTCTTAATGAAAAGAATTAATAATTGTGATGTGCCTGATTATTTGATAAACTTATCCCAACATTCAAATATTTGTGTACATAACTTTATAATACCACAACATAGGATTGATTTGTTTAAACATAGCCTATCTGTTTCAGGGGCTACTATGTGGAACACACTATTCAATTCTTTAAAAATTGGTAAATCTTTAGAGAAATTTAAATTGAAACTACATACTTTTGTTATGCAGTCATCCTAGGTACTTTCATCTTATTCTAAATTCAATTTGTGGCTATTTTCAACGTGGTATTTCGTTACCACGAATTGATTGTAACCTGTTACTGTGTGAATTTTGTGTGGGATAGAGGGTGGGTGGGTGTGGGATGGGATTGGATTTGCTTGTTTGTTTTCTTGTTTTAACAAGGGCTGGATGTAAGATAGGCAGTTCTTCCTAATTCAAGTACTTCCCTTGAAAAATAAAGTTTAATTAATCTCTCTCATATTATGCATATGTAAACTTGATGATCACTATGCCATGTAAATAAACAAAGCAAAACTCCTGAGATTCCAAGTCAAATTCATATACCAATTTACAAGACATCTGACACTGACAAGATCAATGACTTTGCATTAGGAGCAAGCTCTACAGGCACATAATTAACATAAATGTCGCAATAGCAAAAATATCACATGGCCAACAATGCAATGCAATGCTGAGAGCAAGTAGCATGTCACAATGAACATTTTGAATACAAGTCTTGGTACAGCCGCTGAACCAATCTACTAGTGCCAACTGTTTCGTTTCACCAGAGCTGCTAAGTCCATCCTGGTTACAGGGAAGGTCCAGTAATACTAACCCCTGTGCACTCACCGTCTTAGCAGCTGTCAGCGTGAACAGCTACATGCACAAACGCCACATGCAAACTGTCACAGGACTACAATCAAACGCTGCACACATACAATCACAGTTGTACAGACAAGCACTGCATACACTATCACAGTTGTACAGACAAGTACTGCATTAACTGTTACAATGGTACAGAAAAGTACTGCATTCTCACTTTTACAGCAGAATAAATGTGCCTACACAAGGGCACACTGAAACTTCGGCACTTGGGGAAAAGGGAATGGTAAGAGAAAAGGACACGTCTCCTATTAGACCTTCCATTTGTCCTTCACACTCCACATCCAGAAAGGCCACTTTCTCGTCTTCACATTTAAAAACGCTGCTTTCAAGTGAAGGAAAATTCTTGCCAACTTAAAATAACAACTGTAAATGAATTTTTGCCCCTAGTGGCATTTTAGAGGAGCATGTGTAGGAATAGGAGAATATAAGCCCTTTTCCATCTTTTTTAGGTTCTAGTGCTTCAATCCACCTAATAGATAAAGTATTTTCTACAGTCATTATTTTGATCAAAATCATCTTTCTGTTTAGGAGGATAATGGAGGGTCTAGTGTATGACAGACATACAGATCTGCTGTTTTTCATTACTGCTATCACTGCAGTGCAACCTATCTCCCTTCAATATATATTCACACCTATTCATTCCTTTCTACCAGCCATACGGACATCAGTACTTAACCCACACAAACCCAAGCACCACCTTTATCTGATTCAGCCATCAACTTACACCACCTCCACAATAACAAGCAAAGTTTTCCCCCTGAATGTGGGCAAAGCAACACTAGGTTAAGCAGCTCGTTGAAAATGTCCCATTCGGTGTCTTGCAATATCATGTAGCACTCCTGCTGAAGTGCAAGAACAATCAAGTAACATGAAAGCAGTGACGTCATTTTGGTTGACCTCTTCAATACAAACAGCCCTTTTTCAGTGTTTGCCAAAGTATGCATATCCAAACGTGTGTATATGTGCATGTGTGTGCATACAAGTGTGTGTGTAAAATACATAAGCAGTATGGATCTGTGCATCCATCTCTCTCTCTCTCTCTCTCTCTCTCTCTCTCTCTCTCTCTCTCATTCATGTGCACACGAACACATAACTAAATCTACAGCAACTTTCCCAATCATACTACACCTAAAAGTCACATACACACCTCAGGATGCAAGGACAATCTTGGTATAAGAATTCTGCATACTTTCCTTAAAAGACAGCAAAGCAGCATCTTCTTGTTCAGCACTTCCTTGTGGCCAAAAGCAGCAATGAACAATGCCAAAAATTTCATCTCGCATCCATGTCTTTGGAAAATAAACCAAACACTGCTGTACAGTGCAACAGCGAGACAGTTCAGCAAATCATCTAACATGAGATTTCAAAGCAGCACCAGCAAAATCTGTAAATAATATTTACTGCAAAGTCATTGTTGTTTTAAAAATAGAATGATGACTGTAAGGAGCCAGCAAGTATGATTGTCTTGAATGAGCAACCCTTCTCTCTGTGGACAACATCTACAGGAAAAGAATCCCAGTGTTACTACATGTGATGTATGTTTGTGCTTGCATGCAGGTGTGTGTGTATGTGTGTGTATGTGTGTGTGTGTGTGTGTGTGTGTGTGTGTGTGTGTGTGTGTGTGAGAGAGAGAGAGAGAGAGAGAGAGAGAGAGAGAGAGAGAGAGAGAGAGAGAGAGAGAGCACACCTTGCAAACCTGTGTATGGGCTGGTGAGTTACTTGCAACCATGCACACAAATTATGTGTTCAATTATGCCACTGTGCTTGAATGGAAATATGTATATTTATGTGCATATCAACAGATTTACACCCATGAACTTTTACAACATATTCACTACAGTACAGCATTAAAAGTTTGTAAGTTGTGTTCATGCAAAATCCATTTAGACAAAACACAGATGATCCCTGCATTGAATAAAAGACAATGAAATATCACAATACATACTTATTGCACATATTCAAGCTTGGACAAGTAACACATACGTCATAAAAAACTCATATCCCATTTCCAAGCCTTCTGGCTTTTTGTTTGTTTCTTTCTCTCTTTTGCCAGTTCAAAAAATTAATGCCAGTTGCAATGGCCAAATAGATTCAAGACCACAGCAGCATGCAGAACTCACACAACCATGCAGTGCCCAGTAAGACTCAAGTCACTTTGTCAAAGAATGACATAAAGCTTAGGTTTCGTTAAATGTAAGGTCCTCATTTTTATATTGGACCTTTTCACCCATTGATGGATGCTCAAACCGCACACATTTACCCCCTGGTCATCAGCTCCCTCTTATTATCACTCTAACGCTATCTCATTTCCCTGGGGAGCATGCAACCAGGCTGTGAATGAACACACAAAAGTTAGCTTTCACAATTCTCCAACTCTCTCCCCACAGGTACCCATTTTACTCCAGGGTGAGGAGAAGCAATGTGAGTAAAGCACCTTGCTCTGGGATACAACTCTAAAATCCATGCAGCTTCAAACACCACACCCACCAGCCGCAAGCGACTGCAGGTCAGGTGCATTAACCACTCGGCCACAGAGCCCCACGACACCTGGACTATAGGATATTCTGCAGGACACTGGAATTACTCCAGTAGCTGAGCCAGGGCCAGTCCCACGTAGTCAGGGAGTATCAAGTCTGCTGCAAATTTACTGAAAATGCATGAGAAATTAATTTCTTGTATAATTAATTTGTACATGTCAGGTGCATTTACGTCACGGTGTCAAAAAAGATATCTCAATAGTACATGTACTTGCCATCCAACAGTAAAGTTACAGATTTAAAGACTTAATACTTTATGAAGTAAAGTCAACAATAAGATTGTCTGTCACTTCTTATCTCTTCTTTAGTAACTGCTGTAAGACTTGAGGAAAACTTCTGGTTGTGTCTGTGAGACATTTGATTCACTGCTACCGCTAGGGTGTTGATTACAACTATGAGTATTCTAAAGTATACCTTCATCTCCTTGTGAACTTATATTACTGTTGGCATCCTAATCCTCGTTTTCTTTTTGGTCAGGTGAGTTTACACAAAAAAAATTGCCCAACTGCTGCCTTTCATGTTGTAGAATGTACCATGCTCTTTTCAAAAGTTCTCGGATTACACCCAATATATTCGAAGTTCACAACCAATGGATATATTTCTATGAAAACATTTCCAAACACAAACCTCTTTTTTCTCTTACTCTCAAAAATATATTCTTAATAACATACAAGGTGCTAAGAGAGGACATATATGCACTGATATTGTAAATGCACAGAAAATGAGAAAACAAAAGCATATAAATACAAATTCCTCCAGAGGAGTTGAAGCCACTCCAAACATGATTTGAAACACAAAGGAGCACTCCATTCATGAAGCCATCAAAGACACTCAAAACACCACAAACAAGTGTCTGAAAACAAGACACGCTGAACAAGAACCCTGTGGCAGCATGAAAGTGCTTGGGTCAAAAGTTTGTTGTCTTGGTTTTAATGTTTGGGGTAGGGTTTTTTTCTCTGTGTCATGAAAATCAACATCGTACATATCACCATATGACAAATCTAAAGAAAAATTCAGTCAACAACCATTTGAATACCAACAACATTTCAAGATGAACTCCTACAATGACAGAGCACAAGGAATCTTCATAAGATATCATCTGCATTTCTCCATTATTCAGTTTCCACCACTTTTAAGGAGGGAGTTAAGGAATGGAAAAACTGGCAAGAACAAGCAACTTGTTGTTTGCCATCTCATACCTTGTTAACATTGCAGCTCAGCAAGTAGTACCACTACTGCCCCATCAACACTTGCACAATACTTTTCCAAAGACAATGAATATCTGGCACAATGAAATTGTCTCAAATCACCACAGGTGGGGTGGCTGGAAAACAAGCTTTGATAAATCCCATGATGTCCTAAAATTGTCCTCCATGAGCCCAGTTTCCAACCATCATAACTCTCACAGCTGTGATCAATGATAAAACCTTTTGGGGTAACGCTCTTTGGTTGGAACCACCAAGGATCTTACACCCTGCATCTGGTTATTTAGTAGAACTATCCAAGCTACCGTAAGGTATAGGCCTCCACTGACCAAAAGGATCTAAGGCCAAGGCTTGGTGGAGGGGAGGGGGACGGAACGTACTGCAGGCCCTGGCTGTTGGCATCAGAAAGGCGCCATTCGCACCACCTCAAAGTAGGATGGAGGACAGAGAGCCTCAGCCTCCTCATTCTCTAGCAAGCAAGCCCTGAAAGTGACAAGACATTTTCAGTGAGGACGAGGTAACAGGAGCTTCAGTACCCAGTGAGCTGACACAGACATACGCACTGTAACAGAACAAGTATGTGTTGCAGATTTTGCAAGCTGAAATCAGTACCCTAGATCATAGACCAACTTTATTTTCTCCTTTACAGGAAATTTGCTCAGTGCAGTAGAACAGAAGCATTTACTATAAACAACTGTGTGTCTACAGTTGCCCTTTTACGCTTTCAGTACCAGTCTGACTCATAAAAAAACTTCTTGTTGCAGTTTTTACTCAGATTTTGGGATGGCCTGCAAGATATCAATAACACATGCAATGATATGAAAACTGTTTAAAAACAACAGCTTAACAACCTGTGATTACAAATGCTAAAGTAGTTACATGTTTCCTCTGTATATGAATCAGATGTACAAGCACACATATAAGTACACATACACAAACACATATGCACACACACACACACATAGGCATGCATCCACGCTCATGCATACACAGATGCACATACACACATACACACTAAGGCACACACACAAATACACACACAACACACAGACACTTGACACACACATACACACACACACACACAGAGGAATACATGTACAGACTCATTTACACACACGTAGAAACACACAGAGAAACACACACATTAATGTACATACACACACACACACACACACGCACGCACGCACACACACACGCACACACACAGAGGACTCACTCTGACAAAGCACACAGTGTCACTGTTGGTCACACTACTCTTACTGTGGTCGCAACAGACTTAGTCAAACTGCCTGAATGAGTCTCCCACCTGTCGCTAGTGGTGCTGCATGCTGGGGCAGGGAGCTGAGGGCAGCCATCTTGGCCCCCTTCCAACATGGGCACACTGCAGGAGGGAGGAGGAGAGGCAGCACAAGGGGGACAACTCTGTGATGACACAGCAAAATTTCCAGGTATGAGTTCTGTTGGAATTACTACTCCTGGAACCTCTAAAGGAGTCTGAGAGAACAAAGACTCATATGCAGGAGGGCTTTCACCCCTTGGCAGTTGTTTGGCCTCTTCATAGGAAGGCAAGCGGAAGTCTCGGCCCCCTACAAAAGCAAAGATCGATAGCTGCAGTGAAGAGCATTCGATTCGACTTCAAATCAATTTGGGAATTATACAAAAGATTACCGCTGTCCAGAAAGTTACAGTGCTACTTAACTGCACTGACATCATATTAAAACATGCAATTTTTTTTTCTTTAAATGGGCAGAATAAGTAAACATCTGGAATTTACGATCAGTAGATCTTTTAATATAACTTTCACATTAAAATCTCAGGACATTTTCAAATATGAAAAAAGTTATATTTGTGATACCATATGATGGATGATCAAAATTATTTTTAAAAACAAATTAGGGTTTTGACAGGAATTTTCCAGTGGAGCCCACAACATGAGAGATCAATGAGTTAATGCCATGTATGATCATGTGTCTTGGACTAGTGTGCCAAATGTTTCACAAAGATCACAGACTTACAAACTTTTCCGTTTGGTTTCCACATGAAGATAAAATGACTAGCCATGCACGGCAGTCCAGTAAACAGAATTTCATAATTTGATCCATATGCAAATTCAGTGTAATGAAAAAACATCTGATCGTTTTGTAAGACATGATCCTAGTACTGAAGACAGAGAGAGTGTGACGAAAGCACGCTTCCTCACTGTGTTGTTGTTTGATTGATCAGTGGGGTGGGTTTAGTCAAATCTGCCAAACCGTATTGTAGTGTAGAGAGAACTGCCAAACCGTGTTTATGTAGTAAACTGCGCCCTGTTTAGTTAAGAATTGGGAGAGGCAAAAATAAATGAATCCTGACTCTTACCTGATGAAGGAATTAGTTAATAACACGTTTTATTTGGGAATTAATCATTTCTTGATTAATGATTTACGTTTAGCCAATCCACATGGAATCTTCAGAGAACTGTCTAATGAAGCTGTTTGCTTGAAAGGAGCAATCAGAAATGACTACGAGAGACAATTCCCCGGCAAAATGACATTCTAGAAATTTCCAAAATTCTAGAACATTCTAGAACATTCTAGAATGTTCTGGAATAAATTTGATGAAATTATTCTAGAATTCTTTAATTCCAGAATAATTCTAGAATATTCTAGAACATTACTTTTTCTTAGAATATTATTCTAGAACAAGACCATTCAAAGAATATTCTATAAAATTGTAAACAAGAAGGGCAAAGCCCATACGACTCACATGCTTGACCTTGACCTTTATATGACCTTGACCTTCAGGTGACCTTCAAGGTCAAGGTCAAACAACTAAACCTACCAATGACATCATACACAAAGAAATGCTTTACACATTTTTCCTACCAAAATACACGTGACCTTGACCCAAGGTCAAGGTCATCCAAGGTCATGCAACACAAAGCTGTTAATTCAAGACATAGGAAGCAAAATGGTGCTTATTGGCACTTTCTACCATGAGATATAGTCACTTTTAGTGGTTCACTACCCCATTTTGGTCACATTTCATAAGGGTCAAAGTGACCTTGACCTTGATGATATGTGACCAAATGTGTCTCATGATGAAAGTATAACATGTGCCCCACATAATTATTAAGTTTGAAACAGTTATCTTCCATAGTTCAGGGTCAAGGTCACTTCAAAATATGTATACAATCCAACTTTGAAGAGCTCCTGTGACCTTGACCTTGAAGCAAGGTCAACCAAACTGGTATCAAAAGATAGGGCTTGCTTTGACCTATATACCACTTGTAGCTAAGGTCGCCATTCTCAATAACGTGGGAGAAAATTGGGAAAATGTGAAAAATGACTGTTTTTGAGACCACATTTATGGCTCCTGTGACCTTGACCTTGAAGCAAGGTCAAGTCACTATGTATGTTTTTTGAGGCCTTGTCATCATACACCATCATGCCACATTTGGTGTTGATAGACTTAATAGTCTCCGAGAAAAATCCAACGTTTAAGTTTTTTAGGGACGGACGCCCGCCCGGACGGACGGACGCCCGGACGGACGGACGACACGGCTCAGTACATAGACTCACTTTTGCTTCGCATGTGAGTCAATAAAATGATATTAATAAATATAATAAATAAGAAGAAGAAAAACACGACTAACACCAAAATCAAAGACTTTCAGGCACACGCCCTTCTTCAGTTAACGATGTAGAAACACTAAAATGATGTAATACATGACGTAAAAAAACTTTAGAATATGACGTTATAAGGCATTCTCTCTCTCTCTCTCTCTCTCTCTCTCTCTCTCTCTCTCTCTCTCTCTCTCTCTCTCTCTCTCTCTCTCTCATCCAATAAAAATTAAAATGTTCGAGTTCGAGTTCTCAAAAAAAAAGAGAAGTGAACAACAAAGCATTTTAACACACACGCAAGACACTTTAGTGATCACACACAGAATATAAGATTTAGTGTCAGCATGCATGAATGTAAATTTGATGTTGATGTTCATATAACCCATGCGCTTCGGATGGAACACGCACGCGTACCCTCGCGTTGTTTACATCAAGATCTAAAAATAGCAAACAGCAAAGGAAGTGGCCGACTTATCGCAATGCCTGCTGGGAAGCAGAGAGACCGCGCACTTAGAACGCTTACAAGTGCAAGTTTGATCGAAATCGGACAAGTTTTAGCTGTGTTGTGGCGATTTTTGTCGAGATTTCGACTGACGTTCTGACTTTTATCGCGTCATGGCCGACTCCGCATCGGATGAGAGCGAAGGAAGCGACATTGATGCTGATTCTGATTCTGATTTTGAATGAGACTGGGGCAGTTCAAGACGGAAAATGGAGACCGAATCTGCACGAACGGAAAAGCTTGGTCAGGGTGGGCTTTAAAATTCAAGCGGTACATCTCTAAAAGGAATCATTCGCCGACTCGAGCTCGAGTATTCGCCCAGTGCTTCACAGGACTGTCGCGGTGCCCGCGGAGTCGAGATTTCGACTGACGTTCTGACTTTTATCGCGTCATGGCCGACTCCGCATCGGATGAGAGCGAAGGAAGTGACATTGATGCTGATTCTGATTCTGATTTTGAATGAGATTGGGGCAGTTCAAGACGGAAAATGGAGATCAAATCTCTGCACGAACGGAAAAGCTTGGTCAGGGTGGACTTTAAAATTCAAGCGGTACATCTCTAAAAGGAATCATTCGCCGACTCGAGCTCGAGTATTCGCCCAGTGCTTCACAGGACTGCCGCGGTGCCCGCGGAGTCGTCCTGAGGCTGCAGGAGCAGTGATGGCGACCGAAGTCCCGCTGTTCAACGGATTCCCAGATGCCAACATGATGGAGGACATAAACAGCCACACGACGCGTGCAGATGGATCCTGATCCGAGAGTGAGAGGTTTTCGTTCTCGTATGCGACACGCCTTTCGACGCGCTCAAGGAGTGAAGATTGACATCCCCTCGGACGCAAAACCTCTTCATGTCTTCTCTCTGATCTTCACAAACGCAATGTGGGAACGACTAGTGACAGAGACAAATCGGTATGCTGAGAGAGAGAGACAGAAGAATCCACCTCCTGCCAGTGCCAGCTCCAAGTGGGCGCAGTGTGACAGTTCCTGAGATGAAAACTTTCATCGGTCTCTGCATCGCAATGGGTGTGCTTCGCTTGCATGAGAAGCAAGATTTTTGGCGACAGAAAAAGTGGCTTTTCGAAATTCGAGACTTAAAGTTCCCCAAGGCAATATCGAGAGAGATTCCTTTCTCTGTGGCGGTACCTGCATCTACAATTAGGTCCCCAATAACTTTCTTCACTGCTCACAAGAATTGTAAGGTATGAGGTACAATTATGAATGGGATTTGATTGATAAAATCAGTTGGATGGAATTTAATTGGTGATTCAGATATCATCTGATGTGTGCAGTTGTTTCAAACACCATCAAACTAAGTACATGAATATATGCACCTTTTCTAGCTGGATACCAGCATCAAAACAGTGTTATGTTTTAGCTCCTTCACAGTGTTTCAGAGATTACTCTGAGGCAGTTGACATTTGAACTGAATGTTATCTGAAGCTCAGCTATAATGTCATAGGAATTAGGCCATCTAAGTGTTGTATAATGTTTGCAAGCACGAATCAGATTTGATACAGGAAATTTGCCCTATTTGTCTCATAAACATTTTCTAAGCTTTTGCTTTAGATATATAGATTAGATGCATTTCTTTATCCTTTGTTTTATTTTTAATGTTTCCTCAACCATTGACAGTCACACTGAAGACTTCTGAATAGTTAATCATGATTTATTTATATGTATTAAAAAAAGAATTCCATCATTATTGTAAATGTAATGAAAACTGCAATTGTAATCTTTTCATAAATACACACATTGTGCACTGTTGCAACTGAACTATGGTAAGCAATTCTTGCTTTATGTATGCAGTGATCATCATTATGTACCATTTCAAAATCTGTATTAAATAATCTACATTTAACAGATATTGGTTTGTTGTTTCTTAACTAAATATTCTGTTTGAATGTTGTTGCTAAACAATTCCAAAATACTCTATTACCTTTATTCTTCTCAATAATATTATTGTTCTTGAATTGTTCCAGAATGTGCAGTCAGTTTTCTGGAATTTCATCTTGAATTGTTCCAGAATTATCTGTCAGTATTCCAGAATATTCTGGAATACGTACGAAATCTTCTAAAAAGTTATAATGGTGTTCTGGAATAATTCCAGAATTATTCTAGAACTGTGTTTACTTCTTCGTCTGTAATATTCTAGAATTATTTTCTAGAATATTCTAGAAAATATTCTAGAATATTTCTAGAATATTTCCTTGAATTCTCATTTAAGCTTCTGTCATTATTCTAGAACCTTGGACTCTGGTTCCAGAAGTCACATTCTAGAATCTTCTGGAACATTTCTAGAATTGTTCTGGAACGATTCCAGACCGTTTCGCCGGGGTTGTGACTCAAGGTGGTATTTATACGGCTGAACAGTGATTGGTTAATTGCATGAGATCGAAACTCAAGACTTCTCATCGGTGTTGCGATTGGATGAGAAACGCCTAGAAGTTTTGGCGGGCATATAAAATGCCCGTGCGCTACAAGACGGGAGAGATCGTACTATTATTTTTACGAAGCAGACCTGCGTGTAGGTATAGCGCCCTGTTCGAGAATTTTGCACATGGCATCCGCCGTATCAAGATGAAAGTTGGACCCTCCACGACTGAAGTACCTAGACTACTTCCCATCTGGACTCTGCCGTCACCACGCTCAAAGTTTGGACATGCCGAAATTCTGTCCAGCCCTCGTCACTGGATGAGAGAGAGAGAGACCGAGAAGCATCGCCTGCTGCGCACCCCTCACTCCACCAGCTCGTCCATGCCGCCTATCTACATCTTCCCCTGAGCTTGCAACTGTCAGCACTTGAAGTCTACCCAAGTCACCTCGTCCTTAGGAGGAATTGTCATCGCCTGTACCCGCAGGCGAGAGAGTCTGCCCTTCGCCTGACAAGTTTACTGGGTTGGTAGAACAACCCCTCTCCAGAAGTTTTGTCGAGGCGTGTGTGTGTGCGTGAGTGCCTCCAGTGCACTGGATACCCCCTTTCCCCTCCCTCACCTCACCCCTCGCCACGCGTGGCCTACGAGCACCGCTATCGTGTGCTAGGATTGGCTGGAGTTTCATCGTTACCAGCTAAGTATCAATACTGGTTTGGCAGATCATTTATTATATTGTTTGGGATTGGGAATTAGATTACTATTTGTTGCATAATTACTATTCGTAATTAATTATAGCGTCCATCGCTCATTTAGAATTTTGATTGTAAGGGAATTAAAGCATTTGATTTGTGATTTTGTGTTACCCATCTCTCATTTCAGACTTGTTCTATCTCTGTTTGAATGAGAGAGTGGAAGAGTACGAGTAGGTATGTGGAGTTTACCCCTAGACATAAACGACCCAGAACTATTAAATTAATTACCTGAACCTAACTCGTAACAGAGAGCATTTTTCATGGAATGCGAGACTAACACCGATGTGATGGAAATCACTTACTCCGACTGCTGGGAATAGCAAAGAGCCGTCTGTCCAGGGAATGGAGGAAGGAGAAATGACAGTGGCCAGATGCCTCGGGATGTGGAAGACCACCAGCCAGGTTTTGCTGGTGCTGCTGCTTGATGCGGCGCTGCTGGTACAGGCAGCAGCAGCTCATCAGGATGACCACTCCCCAGATCAGCCAGAACCCTGCACAGCAGTTGGATCATGTCAACATGCCGAGACCGATTCACTGTCCTCTACACAGTAATGTGTGCATCCAACATACGCCTATAAACTTCACCCAACTTCACCCCTAGTAACCAGGTACCTGTGAGGGTAGTGATAGCACACAGTAAGGTGATGAAACCTTGTATGTATACAGCCATGAGCAAGTAACTATGAGCCAGCCATGGGCTGGGATACTTTCCAGAGAGTGGGGATGGTTCTGGTACCTGACTGAGTGTGTTTCGTTTGTCACTCTGTTTATCAGGTGTCATTAAATGATGGATGTGTTGCCCAATGACAAGGGGGGAAAGTGTAAAGCAGTTTGTGACCCAGTTATGGTAGATAGGTTGCAGTATAAACACATACCTTTCCCTTTACCATTAACTCAGACTAGGTTTATCTCACCTCTTTGTTACACTGTTACAGGCATTCACATGCATGAGTGATCTCAGGCTGTGCAGTGTTTGCCTGTCCAACTTTTTTCCCAGTCAATCCTGATGATTCTTAAGTCTGTCATAAGCCACATTTACCAAACAAGGCACCAAGCACTCGTGACACAAATCCTGAGCCTTGGTAACCGTTGGCTTAATAATAAAGCATCACCATTTTGTTTGTATCCAGGGCCAACTCAAAAGGATGCAGGACTGGGTATGGAAAAGAGGAACAAACACCAAACATGGCAGCACATTCACATGAAATATGTGCTGTCTTTGAACTGAAGGCAGTTATCATTTAACATTTTCAATACCTTCCAAAGGGTTTACATCTTTACTTCTGATTAGGCCAGGAAGCAATAACAGGAGATGCATTCTGCTTACTATGTGCATCCAAGCAGATTTCTCTTTAACCCTTGGAGTGCCATGATAATTATTTAAAAACCACACTCCCTGTGCACTGGCATTGATGGCAGACTGGCTCTGATGTATGCTGCGCTCTCATTGGTTGATAGAAATTGGCTCTAACCAATAGAGAGTGAGTTATCACAAATTTAACACACAGAGCCTGAGCCCAGTGGTAGAAAATTCGGACTGTGGGGGTCCACTGTTGTGGTATGATTTTCTGACAAGTGGCACTCCGAGGGTTAAGGCCAATCACAACACACCTTTAACGGGTGTCATTCAGTCCAGCTCCATCCCTTACAAACAACAGCTATGAATGTGCCAAGTGCAGCTATCCAGATATGAGGCACTTGTAGCAGTGTCAGTCCTACTTTCTTGGCTGACTGCTACATAAAGTTTCTACATTTGACCATGAATGAGAAAGCCAAGCAAGAATTAATTTTTAAAAATACAAAATCAGATGTTTTAACCACAAAATTATTCAGTCATTTATACAAATTACAGATAAAACAGCATGTTTATTGTGCTTATATGAATTTTTCTTTAAATAGTTTTTGTAAAAAACCGACACATTACTAAGCCCTCAATGATTTTGCTGAGCTTGACTCGTAAACTGTTCCATTGACTTCAGCCTGATTTGTCATGTAATGTGACATTTAAATTGCGATTGACTGCACAACAGCTTCCTTTTTTTTATAGAAAGGCTTTGGTTCGCTCCAAGTTTTTCAAGTGTTCTGCAATCATGCAAAGTTGCTGCAGCACTAAAGGCAAAATATCTGATGCACATACATGCAAGCCCATGGACACTACACCAGCTTTTCAGGCATCCAGTCCTCCCCCTAAATTACTTGCTTATTGCCTCTTATCTCCTGAGTCAGCAACAAAATTGTGCCATCACATTGATTACCCATGGCAACAGCTCTCTATCTCTCTACCCCCCACCCCCATCCTCCCTTTCTCTACGCCCCACCCCCATCCCATCCCCCACCCTCCATCTCTCTCTGTCTGTCTCTCTCTCTCTCACACACACACATACACACACATACACACACACACACATACACACACACATACACACACACACACACACATACACACATACACACAGACACACACACACACACACACAGAGTTGTCACAGCGAAGTATGTAACTGCCCCAAGCAGTGTGCCATAGTCAACACCATGTTAATGTTATTTGTATTTATAAACATCAATTTACAATAGATTCTTATCTCAATATAGACTTTGGACTTAGTAAAGTGGGTTGGCATGTAGTACTAGTAACACTATTGTGTAAAGACAGTTATAATCATTATTGTCAACATTATTATTATCCTTAGCTTTTGCCAAGTACCACTACCAGTAAAGCTATGTACAGCACAAAAAAGCTACCTCTTGAATACATTGGGTAGACATGGCAGGCTACTCACACCACAGCTCATAGTAGTAGGCACAGCATCTGCCCTCCCCACAGCAGTGGCCTGTATCACACCAGTACTTCCCATCACAGAACTCCTGTGCCTGCAACAGAACATCCCCAACTGTACTTGGACAGCAGCAAACCATCCATGGAGAGCAAAGACCTTTCACATTCCACAAATGTACCCTGGCACTCAGACTGAAGTTGCATCTCTGTCACTAGGAGTTTCTGACTCCAGAGTTGAAGTTTTTACAGCCTCTGACCTGGAATCTGCCACTCCAACCAAAAGCAAACAAAAGGAGCATCTGGGTGCATAGGTCATCAACATACAACTACCATGGTAAATTTCAGGTGAACAAGCTAAACAGGCAGAGTTTAAATGGCCTAGTTATAAAGCACTTATTCAAAAACTGATGAAAATAACATGTCACATGAGCCATGATTTGGTTTTCTTTATGTGCATCATCCCAGCCTAGCAACAGTGTCATTCCAGTGCCTACATTGTCCCCAGCCCCCAGTGTGTGCCATACCTGGGCCCATGAATGAAGACTGCACAACCAGGAGGGGGAGGAGGGGAGGAGGAGGAGGAGGAGGTGGACGAGGATAAGGAGGACAAGGACGAGGACAAGGAGGCCGAGGCCAAGGCCGAGGAGGAGGAGGAGGAGGAGGAGGAGGAGGAGGAGGAGGAGGAGGAGGAGGAGGAGGAGGAGGAGGAGGAGAAAAAGGGTGCAGAATATACATGTGCTATAGGTTTCCATAGACAGTCACTCCAGAAGTCATACTTCTCTCTTTCATCTGAAGTGCTTAGTTTGAATAGTAATATGAGAATTTCAGAAAAAGACTTGGATGAAGAGCATGGGGAAATGTAACTTTTCATGACCAATTCTCACAGAAACATTTCAAGGGTATTGAAAGGGAAGATGGAGGTGGGGTTAATGGAAGTAATGGTGTCATTACAGCAAAGATGTTACATGGAAAACATGGAACTCCTTCAGTACCTTCATGTAAAAAAGTAAGGATGTGAAAGGGTTGTATCCCTTGCATTTGGGTGGGTCATTTATGTGGCCCCGTGGAGCAAAGCACACACATTCATTGTTGGGACATTTTCATTTGTGATCCAAACAGAAATAAGGAAGTGTGTTCAGCTGGCTGTTCTGCATCTTTGGGGAACCAAAACTACAATTTCCCAGCACAAGTGTTTTTGTAGCAAGCATTTGAGCAAGAAATTGCATAGCAAAAGACGCCATAGTGCCACTTTTGATCTGTCATAATTGCCGCCTGACCAACCATCAAAGAAAAGGTAACTCTAAACACCCATCCTCATAGATTCAGGTGAAGTTCAATGTTTTTCTACATAACATCTTTGAATACTGTTAATAATAAAATATCCTCAAGCAATTGATCACAACTTTACACCTTCAATGCCTTTCAATGCCAGTGATTATGTTGACAATTGCTTGAGGATATTTTATTATTAAGAGAATTACTAGTACTACATACATCATCACCAGTGGCATGCACATCAACATTGCTATTATCAACATCATCACTAGTACTGCACACATCATCATCAGTGACATGCACAACATCAACATTGCTATTGTCAACATAATCACTGGCATTGAAAGGCATTGAAGGTGTAAAGTTGTGATTAATTGCTTGAGGATATTTTATTATTAACAGAATTACTAGTACTACATACATCATCACCAGTGGCATGCACATCAACATTGCTATTATCAACATCATCACTAGTACTGCACACATCATGATCAGTGACATGCACAACATCAACATTGCTATTGTCAACATAATCACTGGCAGTAAATCTGACCTAATTTCGGATTGGCCAAAATTATCAAAATGTGTCACGGGAAGTAACTCCTGTATAGTTTTGCATCGAATCCTTGCCATACAAATCCGCACTTTTAAAAGTTATTTTTCACTGTTTTCAAAATTTGATCGAAGTGGGAACTTTGTTGTTTTCAATCCCCAATACCATGTACTATCATAATATAATATGGGAACATCGTCCATATTTTGGACGAGCGGACTTGTGAAAGGAGTTGTTATATGATGCCACGCCCTGCGGTCTACATAGGTATAGTGCACAAACTGCTGACAGAAGAAGAGGAATCGGAAACTGATCCTTACACGCTGTTGGCTTAGAGTCGGCCTCACTCCCGTCGAACTAAATACAGGCAAGCCAGACGGTACCCATCTTTGTTGCAATACTATATTCAAAATAAAATTAACGAGAGAATGACATTGATCTACAAGGATAGAGGAGACAAAGAACGTTCTAATGATGGCAACAGTTTTTCCATTGCTTGCTTAGTATTTTTTCAGCAATTTCTGTAAAAATGCCCAGAAACATGCGTCTCCAGTCAACACGAGCTAAAAATAGTGCAGTCTTCAATGAGTTAATTCTATTTTTACTAAATAAAGAGTGTTAATGAATATTAGCACAGCAACTTGAACAAGATACTAATTAAAAGGGAAATAAGATGCTGGGGTAGGACTGAGTAAAGCGGTCAACACGAGGGACAATGGGTGACACCTAGTCTGACTTTTGTATTCTTTCTTAAATAATAATAATAATAACAACAACAACACTGGAGGCAACAACGAACAGCTGGATTGACAAACCCCTCCATGGACAATATGTGTGACAAGTCAGTGAGATCACAAACAACAAGGCAGCATTCAGATGGCTAACAGAAGCTGGGCTGAAAGTAGAAACGGAGGCACTTATAACAGCAGCTCAAGACCAAGCTCTACCTATGAAGGTGACCAAGGCAAAGATCATGAAAACCTCCAAAGGCACCAAGTGTCGACTGTGCAAAGAGAAAGATGAGACTGTCGCATCTCCTGTCCAGATGCTCCAAACTAGTAGGCTCAGAATACATCAAAAGGCACAATGAAGTAACCAAGATCCTACACCATGGCATCTGTAAACACCACAACATCCAGATATCAGATAGGTCTTGGTCGTACCAACCAGAAACAGTCACAGAAACAGAACAAGTCAAGGTACTATGGGACTTTGAAATCAGAACAGATCGAGTGATCCCCGCAAGGAGACCTGACATAGTAAATCGCCAAGACAGCTGCAATCATCGACATGTATAGCAGTTCCAAGTTGACAACAACATCAAAAACAAAGAACAGGAGAAAATGGAAAAATACCAAGATCTCCAACTGGAGATATGGAGACTATGGAATACATGTCAAAGCACTTGTGATACCAGTCGTCATTGGAGCTTTGGGAAGCACCACTCCTGAACTGCCAAACTACCTGGAGAAAGTCCCTGGTAGTGGTAGGCAAGTATCAGCAGCTCTAGTGAAAGCTGCTCTCCTTGGCAGTGCCCACTAAAGACCCTGGATCTCCCAGAATCCAGGTAGGATTCTGAGACCAAGGGCCACACACAAGATCAACTGACAAAGTTATGAATAAAGGAATAGGAATAATAATAATAATAATAATAATAATAATAATAATAATAATAATAATAATAATAATAATAATAATAATAATAATAATAATAATCTATATTTTTGTTCTTTATGAGGAAATTCTCTTGGGGGAATTTCACCCCCAGATGCTGGTGTGCAGGTCCCAGTGACCGAATTACTTATCGGGTAGTTGTGTGGCCCCATGACGGTGAGCATTTGTTTTGGTTTTATTCTCTCTTGCTGGCAAGCTTTCAAAGTTGAATTCTCCTTCTTCTGGCCAAAGTGAAAGGTCATTTTTGATGCCAATATGTCATATGACAATATGACTTCTAGTTGTGAATGCTTATCTATCACATTCTGTGAACTTGTGTCAGTAGTGACTCTGGCACAGTTTGCAATGAATAATAGACGACTTGACCCTTTGCATTACAGCATTGCTCCAAAAATAGTTCGTTCTGATACTATTTTTCTCTCCACTTTTTACAGAAATCATTCAAATGCCAAAACTTGTTTCCATTTCAACACAAACATTTTATTTTATCGAATAAATGCTTGTTTATTGCCTCAACAAGAGTAAGTTAAGAGTTTTGTGCCAAAGTCTTAGAACTACATTAACAGCGTATATCAGGGAGCAAATCAGCTATCTCACAAGCCTCTCATGTGACCCTCATTTGAATTTTTCACACGAAATCCTTCCATCACATGATGTCAACTGTGTTAGAGTTTTGAGTGTTTCACCAGCAGACAAAGTCTCCAGTGGACTAGAAAGCAGACTGTATCTATCTATGCTCAACTATGCTTTCACCACTAACAATCAAGTGGTATCTGGCTTCTTTGTAAGGAATCCCACACTGCCATGGTACTTATACTCACCCAGATAAGCAACATGATTGAAATGGTGGACAAATGAATGAATGATTTTTTATGGACAATCCGATTTTGTAGACTATGCAAGACCATTGACCAAGTAAATCAGTAGAGCTGGTTAGGGTTAAACTAAAGCAAGTCTTGATTTCTCTTGTCATTTGCTTCTGCGCACTCCTTAAGCAGATGTTATGGGTCTATTCTTCACCCCAACACACAGGGGGTACAACAATTCATGTTAAAGTAGGGTAAATTAAATCTCCCAAGGTCCACTTTCATTACTTCGGTTAAGGAAAATTAACAAATGAACAGTCACAGCATGGAGTGCCAGTTCTTCTTCTTCTTCTTCTTCTTCTTCTTAGGTTTTAAGGCAGCCAACACCAACATGCTGGTGAAACTGCTGCACTTTTTTTGCGTGCTGGGTATTTTATCTGTGGCCGGCACTCACCCGTCGAGGACATGAGTGTCAGGATCTTTATAGTGCGCGATTTTGATGTTTTGTAGAATAGAATAGAATAGAATAGATTTCTTCGGCTTGCTTAGGCGTCCAGGGCCTATCGCCGATTCTGTTAGTTCTCTGGCTGTATTTTTATTGTTCTTATGCGTATCACACACTAGGCCTCGGTTTATGAAGGTCTCATCCGAAGGACCAGTTACGTACTGTGGTAGGGAGTCCAGAGTTATCTCCCCTAGGCCGCAAGGTCGCGTTCACTGCCGGGATATTTAAGTATGGGTCAAGCGGTCAGTCTTCCTTCTATCCGGCGACCAGAGGCTTGAGAGGGCACGAGAGGCCAGAGGGGAGAGAGAGAGAGAGCAAAGGCGAGAGAGACAGTTGGGCGAGCAGAGAGAGATCGAGGCGGGCAGGAGCGCATCCACAACCACTGGATTAAGGTAAGTGCACCATGCCTTGTCTCTGTATTGTAACCGTTACCGTGTAAGCATGATTACTCGGCCGAGCGCTCGCCGGTGCCATGCGGGCCGAGCATGGCACCACCAGACTGGCAGACAGCCTCGAGGTGCCTAATGGCGAGAGTCGGTGTGACTCGGGTGCCTGCCATTGCCAGGGGTTAGCCCACCGACACTAGCTCTACAGGCGGATTTCCCCTCCCTTCCCAGGTCGCGTGAACGAACTCTTAGCAGAACCTGCGTGCCTTCGGTCGTGGCTATGCGCCTGTCTTATACTCGCGCACAGAGTGGCATTGCCCAGTAATGGCGGATAATGGCCACTGCATGGGCGAAGGCGGTTCCTACCAAACTGGCGTCGTCGCTAGCTTTGAGTTCGTGGGCCATGCGTGGAATAGAGAGAGGGGAACATGGCATAGAAGAAAATTTTTTCTTTCTTTTTTTAAATAGGAGAAGGTGTTTCGAGTGAGAGAACTTGCTTGTATGGGGATAGCCCTTTGTTTGAAAGCAAATGCCCTATCCCCAGACAAAAGGCTTTGCTTGAAATGAACAATGCTTTGTGTGTGAGAAACTTTGTTTCTGTGAGAGTGTTTTGCAAGAAAGGCTTTGGTTAAAATGAAAAATGCTTTGTGTGTGAGAAACTTTGTTTCTGTGAGAGTGTTTTGCAAGAAAGCCCTTGGTTAAAATGAGAAATGCTTTGTGTAAGAGCAACTATGTTTCTGTAAAAATGCTTTGTTGCAAGTGTGGTTTTCCTTGCAATGGGAGTGTGATAGTACATTGTCTAGAATGACCTTTCTGCACTGCCCGGTCCAGTGCCTGGCACAGCTAGGCCAGAGGTGGTGCCATGCCTGGCTAGGTCACGGTGCCCCAGACAGGCAGGTCCCTGCAGAGAGTGCCTCACTGCTGCCACCATTATGCAAATTACCAAATCCCAGGCAGGCAGGCCTCAGTGCCCCATTTAGAGGTAGCAGCAGAGAGTGCTTCACTGATGGCACCATTATGCAAATTAACAGATCCAGGGAGGGGGGAGGCACAAGGGGTCTGGTGTGGTGTGAGAGCATCTTTGTCTCTGTGCAATTGCTTGGCAAGAAAGGCTTTTGTTTGAGTAAATGCTTTCTTTGTGGAGAAAATGGTTGGCTTGATAGTAACATGCCTTGTTTGAGTAAATGCTTTCTTTGTGGAGAAAATGTTTGGTTTGATAGTAACATGCCTTGTTTGAGTAAATGCTTTCTTTGTGGAGAAAATGTTTGGTTTGATAATAACATGCCTTGTTTGAGTAAATGCTTTCTTTGTGGAGAAAATGTTTGGTTTGATAGTAACATGCCTTGTTTGAGAAAATGCTTTCTTTGTGGAGAACATGTTTGGTTTGATAGTAACATGCCTTGTTGGAGAAAATGCTTTCTTTGTGGAGAAAATGTTTGGTTTGATAGTAACATGCCTTGTTTGAGTAAATGCTTTCTTTGTGGAGAAAATGTTTGGTTTGATAGTAACATGCCTTGTTTGAGTAAATGCTTTCTTTGTGGAGAAAATGTTTGGTTTGATAGTAACATGCCTTGTTTGAGAAAATGCTTTCTTTGTGGAGAACATGTTTGGTTTGATAGTAACATGCCTTGTTGGAGAAAATGCTTTCTTTGTGGAGAAAATGTTTGGTTTGATAGTAACATGCCTTGTTGGAGAAAATGCTTTCTTTGTGGAGAAAATGTTTGGTTTGATAGTAACATGCCTTGTTTGAGAAAATGCTTTCTTTGTAGAGAAAATGCTTTGTCTGATAGTAACATGCTTTGAGTAAATGCTTTCTTGGTGGAGAAAATATGTGGTTTGATAGTATCATGCCTTGTTTGATAAAATGCTTTCTTTGTGGAGAAAATGTTTGGTTTGATAGTAACATGCCTTGTTGGAGAAAATGCTTTCTTTGTGGAGAAAATGTTTGGTTTGATAGTAACATGCCTTGTTTGAGAAAATGCTTTCTTTGTAGAGAAAATGCTTTGTCTGATAGTAACATGCTTTGAGTAAATGCTTTCTTGGTGGAGAAAATATGTGGTTTGATAGTATCATGCCTTGTTTGATAAAATGCTTTCTTTGTAGAGAAAATGCTTTGTTTGATAGTAACATGCTTTGTTTGATAAAATGCTTTCTTTGTAGAGAAAATGCTTTGTCTGCTAGTAACATGCCTTGCTTGAGAAAATGCTTTCTTTGTGGAGAAAATATCTGGTTTGATAGAAACATGCTTTGTTTGAGTAAATGCTCTCTTTGAAAGGCAACTGCTTTATCTGCAAGGAAGGTTTTGTTTGATAGTAACATGCTTTGTTTGATAAAATGCTTTCTTTGTAGAGAAAATGCTTTGTTTGATAGTAACATGCTTTGAGTAAATGCTTTCCTTGTGGAGAAAATATCTGGTTTGGTAGAAACATGCTCTGTTTGAGAAAATGCTCTCTTTGAAAGGCAAATGCTTTATCTGCAAGGAAGGTTTTGTGTGATAGTAACATACTTTGTTTGAGTAAATGCTCTCTTTGTGGAGAAAATATTTGGTTTGATAGTATCATGCCTTGTTTGAGAAAATGCTTTCTTTGTGGAGAAAATATCTGGTTTGGTAGAAACATGCTTTGTTTGAGTAAATGCTCTCTTTGAAAGGCAAATGCTTTATCTGCAAGGAAGGTTTTGTGTGATAGTAACATGCTCTGTTTGAGAAAATGCTCTCTTTGAAAGACAAATGCTTTATCTGCAAGGAAGGTTTTGTGTGATAGTAACATGCTCTGTTTGAGAAAATGCTCTCTTTGAAAGGCAAATGCTTTATCTGCAAGGAAGGTTTTGTGTGATAGTAACATGCTTTGTTTGAGTGAATGCTTTCTTTGTGGAGAAAATATTTGGTTTGATAGTAACATGCCTTGTTTGATAAAATGCTTTCTTTGTAGAGAAAATGCTTTGTTTGATAGTAACATGCTTTGAGTAAATGCTTTCCTTGTGGAGAAAATATCTGGTTTGGTAGAAACATGCTCTGTTTGAGAAAATGCTCTCTTTGAAAGGCAAATGCTTTATCTGCAAGGAAGGTTTTGTGTGATAGTAACATACTTTGTTTGAGTAAATGCTCTCTTTGTGGAGAAAATATTTGGTTTGATAGTATCATACTTTGTTTGAGTAAATGCTCTCTTTGTGGAGAAAATATTTGGTTTGATAGTATCATGCCTTGTTTGAGTAAATGCTTTCTTTGTGGAGAAAATATTTGGTTTGATAGTATCATGCCTTGTTTGAGTAAATGCTTTCTTTGTGGAGAAAATATTTGGTTTGATAGAAACATGCTTTGTTTGAGAAAATGCTCTCTTTGAAAGGCAAATGCTGTATCTGCAAGGAAGGTTTTGTGTGATAGTAACATGCTCTGTTTGAGAAAATGCTCTCTTTGAAAGGCAAATGCTTTATCTGCAAGGAAGGTTTTGTTTGGTAGTAACATGCTTGTTAGAGAAACTGCTCTCTTTGAAAGGCAAATGTTTTATCTGCAAGGAAGGTTTTGTCTGATAGTAACATGCTTTGGTTGAGAAAATGCTTTCTTTGTAGAGAAAATGCTTTGTTTGATAGTAACATGCTTTGAGTAAATGCTTTCTTTGTGGAGAAAATATTTTGTTTGATAGGAACATGCCTTGTGTGATAAAATGCTTTCTTTGAAAGGCAGATGCTTTATCTGCAAGGAAGGCTTTGTTTGATAGTAACATGCCTTGTTTGGGAAAATGCTTTCTTTGTAGAGGAAGTGCTT
>JAWQFJ010011573.1:0-18675 GCA_034096865.1 Theodoxus fluviatilis
GACAGTCAGCCTAAACTTTTTCCTTCAACTTTTTCTATTCAGAAAAGGTGAGACCAAACACAAATCAAACTTTCTTTCATTGAAAATGCTTTTTTAACTTAAACAGTTCGATTGCTGAGTGCTCATTGGGCAGGTAAGATGGGACACCATGCAGTTCACTGTTTACTGTCAATTTCCTTTTATTTTATTTTTTTTTGGGGGGGGCATGATCGGTTGGGTTGGGTTGGTTGGTGTTTTATGGCCTATCAGCCTTTGCAGGCTATGTAAGGCCATTAAGCACAAAAATCTTTAGAACAGTTTGGAGAAAACGCTAATCAAGTCACGGTGTCCCTAGTTATTCGCCTCTTACGAATCAGGTAGGGAGTCGCGGTGGGTCAATTCTTACCCCGAACCCACGGGGGGATTGCATGATTGGGATGGATGGATGGATGGATGGATGGATGGGTGGATGGATGAATAGTGTTTTACGGCCTATCAGCCTTTGTAGGCTGTGTAAGGCCATTAACGATTAAGAACAAAAATCACTGGAACAGTTTAGAGTAAACGCAAATCAAGTCACGGTGTCCCTAGTTATTTGCCTCTTACAAATCCCGTAGGGAGAGGCGGTGGGTCAATTCTTACCCCGAACCCACAGGGGGTTGCAGGATCGGGAAAAAGTTTAGGGTCAGCAGGAAAAGATAGGATCAGTTGGGTTACCATAACCCACAACTATATTGTGGTTGTCCCTAATAATATAGATAAAGCAACTAGTTTAATATAGATTCATCAAACAGCACCAAATGGACACATCAGCTCATTGTGGTACAATACAGGTACATCAACTAGTAGTAGCAATACATATCTATAAATAAATAAGTATGACTTAGAATGATATATATTTAGTTCAGTGCACAGCAAAACCACTGGTTAGAACACAAAGCATTTAATTTTAAAAAAACCTGTGCCATGAGTATGGTTTTGATACTGTGAATTTTCATAATTTAAAAAACTACACTTTTATTATTTACTGACAGGATGCAGAGATTCATGTATCCCAACACAGCAGAATAAGCCATAACATAAGTCTTTCTTACAAGTTACATAAACTTCAAGCTGTCACCACACACAATACAGATGTCATGGGCTCCACAATGACAATATCTACTGCAAATGTCAAAGGGAAAAATAACAACTTCTTATTTTCCTCAGGTCCTAGGAAAGGAGCAATACACAAATGTATCTGTGTGTCTTCATCTGACTATTTTCATGAAAATGCAAAAGACATGTCACATTTCATAAATTGCCATAACCAAAATGTCTGCATGCCATACTGTTTGGGCTGAATCTTTCTGATGTTGGATAAGTGCTCTGACAAGTTAGCTGAGATCAGTCAGGTATGTACAAGTATTAATTACATCCAATGGAGAAATAACATACTCGATAGAATATAACATAATTTTGTAATGCTATCCAATCTTTTATTGTCTGCTGTTGAGAAACTACGACAGCACATAGAGAGAGAGAGAGAGAGAGAGAGAGAGAGAGAGAGAGAGAGAGAGAGAGAGAGTGAGTGTGTGTGTGTGTGTGTGTGTGTGTGTGTGTGTGTGTGTGTGTGTGTGTGTGTGTGAGGGCAGAATCCTAGTATTGAGCTAGAGCTCTGCTAAGAACAAGCATGGTGACTTACCTGGATGTATGCTAGGAAGTCTGCAGATTTCTTTTCCCTCCTCTGCAGTCGGTATTCCAGTGCCTCTCTCCTCTTATTGATTGCCCTGCAAAGACCCACAGTGAGATCTCTCTCTCTCTCTCTCTCTCTCTCTCTCTCTCTCTCTCTCTCTCTCTCTCTCTCTCTCTCTCTCTCTCTCTCTCTCCATACGTGCATACAAGTATCTGTCATAAGCACCACTGCTATATTCTACTTAGCAAACTTCCTAAACTGAACTGCATGGACCCTATGATATAAAGAATGTCTTAATTTCATGCATAGATTTAAACTGTAATAGTGTATCTGCAAAGTTTTCCAGTCTGGCTGTGTGGGGTATTCAGTATCAGTATCATTCCCACTAATTGTGCTTGTGGTAAATCTGCTAATCCATCACTATCATTTCACTGCTTTGTGCATTGAAAGGGTCAACAACCAAGAATGCAGTCCACCAAACACATGTCTAAACAAACAATAAGTCCAAACAACACTTACAGACAACTCACAATGTGAATTGTCACTTTGGAAGGAAAGAAAATTTAATAAATTCACATTCAGTCAGTAGCATGCCTCTCTCTCTGGAGACAAGAAATTTTCATCTCTCCTGCTTTAACCATACCAATGAACAATCTCAATGGTATTTGTAAGAGTTTTGAGTACATACATTGTCAATGCTGACATCATTTCACTCTTTACTGGCACTCTCATCTGCACAGTTAACGACTTGGTCAATTAGTGTACTGCCTATTTAGTTTACAAACAAATAGCGCTGGACTACTTTAATCGACAAACGACACTTTTCTTAAATCTTTGCCAGGTCACTTTGTATTTGACGCCTTTATCATTCACTTCATAACCATAATACATTCTGTAATTTCATGAGACTGCAGGTACCTCCAGTTTGCTCAGAGATGAATAATTTCCCGGCAAGTACGAACTTATGTTTGAAACGGGTAAATCACCACGTTCATCGCGCTTTTCCTCATAGTCATACTCATAGCAACATTTTCAGCTCTAGTTACTGCGTCAAAAGTATAAAAAAGAAACGAAAACAAGCTGAGCAACACACTGACTGTTTAACTTTTAATTGAGCCTTAAGGACAGTAACATCCCATTATTAGGCATCGGTCCGCTAAGAGTAAGATGCGATTTAGTCTGCGAAATCTGTAAACCGAGATGGGATCGAGGCACGAACATCACACGTTGCTTACAGCACAACTTTAGTTATAGGCTATCATGCCATAATGGAAAAGATCAACAAACCTGCTCTCGTTCGCAGATAGAATGCCAACCCTAACCGTCTCCAAAATGTGCGGAAGCAGTGATTCTATATTACGAGCTACGAATTCCGCCATGGTGAACAAGCACGTGTGGCAAAGGTTTCGGAAATAGGCAAAGGGAGGCAACTCTCGCGAAACGATTTCTATATCCGCTGTTGCTTTTAGTTTATGGAATAGAAATATTAGGGGTTTGCTTTTTTATTTATTTATTTACTTCTTAATACTGCTTTTGTTTTTGTCACTGTTGCTGCATCTTTTACTTTGCAAAGATAATAGCATATATTAATCTATTATCAGTTTTTGATTTAAGGATTCTAATTTTCTGTGGAAGATTTATTTTAGTCTGTGCGTTCGTTTGAAAAATAATTCGTAATTTTACAGAAAAAAACCGTTGTAAACGATTTCTGTTATAGTTAACGTTGATTCATCACATGTTAGTGCGTTCATCACTTCATATGTATTATGTCTTTTTGATTATGTACGTTAGATATTCCTTATTTCACACAATTTTCTTTTCCTGACCCTGCATAATGATAGATCCTTTCAGTCTTCAGCACCGGAAGTTGCACGTGCTCTAGACTGTGCAGTGTGTTTATGAATCGCTAGCGTGCAAAACCTGCTACACCCGCTACACAGGAGTGTAGAAAAAGAAGTAAAATAATAGAAAAGGAAGGCAGAGAAAAGCATGGAAAAAGACGAGGCAAAGGTGTCCCTGCTTCGCCTGCTACACTCGTGCTAAGAAGTCAAGAGTGCGAAATCGTAAACAGTTGACTCAATTGTTGCAGATTACACACATGGAAAAGGTTTGAATGGCCCGAAAGCAGGAGTACGAATTAAAGGGGAGGGGCCGCTATTGCGGATTTTTTTGTGTCAAAAGTTCTTAAGACCATTTTGATTCTTTTGTCCTAATACGCCTAAAAAACCTTAAAATATTTGTTACTTTTAAAAAAACTTAGAAATTGTTTCGGTTTTTATCAATAACGGGTGAAGCTTTATTAGTTTATATTCTAACTCCATCCCACGTTTGACTCTCAACGGGTGGTCTCTACGCCCTAACTCCAGGGCCCGACGCTGATGTTGGACACATACGTGACAAAAAGTAATTTAACGCGTCCGGGTGTAGGAGAAACTCCTCGGACAGGCTAAGTCAGTCAGGCGGGGTGGCGGGTGCGGCTTAGGCTGAGCGCTATCGGTAAAACCCGAAAATTTTTCAAAGTTTATGTTTAAAAAAAGTAACAAAAATGTTATGTTTTTTTTGGTGTTTTAGGACAAAAGAATCAAAATGGCCTTAAGAAAGACGACCGAGTGTCTGGAGAGTAGAATGTTAGAAAAGAGAAGAATGGTCGGAGACGGCTTCAACGGTGTGTGTGTGTGTGTGTGTGTGTGTGTGTGTGTGTGTGCGCGCGCGCGCGCGCGCACGTGTGTGAAGCTAAAAATAGTAGCAGCCACGTGAGAATCTCCAATGATAAGAACTGTAATGCATATAGTAGAAAACGTATGTGTCCGTATTTTTTTAAGGAATAAAGATCGGTCGATGATGGTTTAATATTACATCAAAGCATGAAGATTAACACTAAAAATCATCGAGATTATTGATAATGGAAAAGTTTGACTTTTATAATTTGTACACAGACCCATGAAAGATTTGTAAACAAAACGTGCTGATTGAGGGGAGTGCCGACGCCGTAGCTGGCCGACGTTGCGACGTGCTGTCTGGAGAGCTGAACTTTTGTAACGCTCTATACAGGGGTCAAGCTTTTACTAGCTTTAGTTTTATATTACTAGAGTATGTTATTTTATCGTTACCGGTATGTAAATGTTGGTTTGCCATTTTTAACTCTAGTGAAGGTGAACACATTGATAAAAAGTCTCCCCTTTGTTCGTGTGTTTCTTTTTACTCTGCTCAAGATTAGCGGAGTGTGGCTGCCTATATGGCGGGGTGTTCAAAAACAGTCACACACGCAATCATCTCACCCACTTGGGTGATCCTGGGAGTGTTTAGCCCAGGTACGCAACAACAACAACAACTCTGCTCAAGATAGTGGCTGCCACCCTTTCTTTTAAATTCCCCCTAGACACGAGTTTTATGTTTTTCATTTCCTCTTTTGACCAGAGGCAGCCACCCTTGGTGGTTTTTAGAATACATGTCTTTTTATTTTATTTTAACCTGTGTTACAGAGTGTTTTTGAGCCCCTTTTAACTCTCCTCCGTGTGAGGTAGGAACTTTTATTTTCACCCCGTAACACTCATCTCTCACTCCTTCCTCATCTCTTGCCCCTTCCTCCTCCTCCTTCTCCCCTTCCCCAGCCCATTCCCTCCCAACAGCCACACCCACCCATTCCCTATATCGACCTCTCCTTGTGTTCAATTTCCAGCTCCTCTGCCTAAAAATGACTCTTGGTGATGCTACCACACAAGTGGGTAGCCTGTGACTTTTTTAATGGCACCTTGATGTGCTAAGTTTTATGGCAGTAGCTTGTATGATATGGGAATGCATATACGCGCACACACACGAACGCGCGCACGTGCACACACACACACACACACACACACACACACACACACACACACACACACACATTTCCTTTTATGAAAAGAATAAGGGAGGGTGTAAACAAAGTTAATCAATGTGTGTATGTGGATCTTTATTAACACAATTTTCCCAACAATTTTTGCACAAGAGTAGAAGGTTGTACAACCTCTCCAGTTGTATCCCAGTCTGTAACTATTCTCTAAGGTAAATGCCATGGCAGAGGTAAAGAAATCAGGGGAAATGGCAAAACTGGTAATTTCTCAGGAACAAAATCTGCTGTTGTCACCAAACTTGGCACAGTGTCAATTAATAACGACATTATGGTTATGGCCTCATCATTTTCCTACCCCGAAGGTCAAGGTCATATATGTGTCAATAGCCCATGGTCATCTTTAAGATGGGCATTTTCTCAAAGATTGTGTGTGCCCAGGTCATCAACTTTAAAGGAAAGCCCTCCCTATACATATCTATGTGGAAGGCCCAGTGCTGTGGTTCTGGTTCTATCCATGGGATGGGAAAAAATCTGGGTTTATTTAAATACCTTGACAATACTATACTTACTACAACTCTGTGTCATAAATATGTCTCTGCATGCAATTTTTTCTCTGCTTGAATGATCATACTTGGTGATCCTCTTTGATGTATCTACTTCCTTGTTCCCTGTTCCCTTGTACCTACTTCCCTGTTCCCTTGTACCTACTTCCCTGTTCCCTGTACCTACTTCCCTGTTCCCTGTACCTACTTCCCTGTCCTCTGTACCTACTTCCCTGTTCCCTTGTATCTACTTCCCTGTTCCCTGTACCTACTTCCCTGTTCCCTGTACCTACTTCCCTGTTCCCTGTACCTACTTCCCTGTTCCCTGCACCTACTTCCCTGTTCCCTGTACCTACTTCCCTGTTCCCTGTACCTACTTCCCTGTTCCCTGTACCTACTTCCCTGTTCCCTGTACCTACTTCCTTGTTTCCTGTACCTACATCCCTGTTCCCTGTACCTACTTCCCTGTCCCCTGTACCTACTTCCCTGTTCCCTGTACCTACTTCCCTGTTCCCTGTACCTACTTCCCTGTTCCCTGTACCTACTTCCCTGTTCCCTGTACCTACTTCCCTGTTCCCTTGTACCTACTTCCCTGTTCCCTGTTCCCTGTACCTACTTCCCTGTACCTACTTTCCTGTTCCCTGTACCTACTTCCCTGTTCCCTTGTACCTACTTCCCTGTTCCCTGTTCCCTGTACCTACTTCCCTGTACCTACTTTCCTGTTCCCTGTACCTACTTTCCTGTTCCCTGTACCTACTTCCCTGTTCCCTGTACCTACTTCCTGTTCCTACTTCCCTGTTCCCTGTACCTACTTCCCTGTACCTACTTCCCTGTTCCCTGTTCCCTGTACCTACTTCCCTGTACCTACTTTCCTGTTCCTTGTACCTACTTCCCTGTTCCCTGTACCTACTTCCCTGTTCCCTGTACCTACTTCCCTGTTCCCTGTACCTACTTCCCTGTACCTACTTCCCTGTTCCCTGTACCTATTTCACTGTTCCCTGTACCTACTTCCCTGTTCCCTGTACCTACTTCCCTGTTCCCTGTACCTACTTCCCTGTTCCCTGTACCTATTTCCCTGTTCCCTGTACCTACTTCCCTGTTCCCTGTACCTACTTCCCTGTTCCCTGTACCTATCTCCCTGTTCCCTGTACCTACTTCCCTGTTCCCTGTACCTACTTCCCTGTTCCCTGTACCTACTTCCCTGTACCTACTTCCCTGTTCCCTGTACCTACTTCCCTGTTCCCTGTACCTACTTCCCTGTTCCCTGTACCTACTTCCCTGTTCCCTGTACCTACTTCCCTGTTCCCTGTACCTACTTCCCTGTTCCCTGTACCTACTTCCCTGTTCCCTGTACCTACTTCCCTGTTCCCTGTACCTACTTCCCTGTTCCCTGTACCTACTTCCCTGTTCCCTGTACCTACTTCCCTGTTCCCTGTACCTACTTCCCTGTTCCCTGTACCTACTTCCCTGTACCTACTTCCCTGTTCCCTGTACCTACTTCCCTGTTCCCTGTACCTACTTCCCTGTTCCCTGTACCTTCTTCCCTGTTCCCTGTACCTACTTCCCTGTTCCCTGACGCTTGATTCTGCTATTACAGTTGACGACGTAAAGTGTGCCACTAGTAAATTAAAGGGAAGCAAATATGTAGGGATTGATGAAAATGCTACGGAGATGATTAAATACATACCAGAGTCGTTGTTGGTAATGTTCACATCGCTACTTAATGCTGCGTTCACTAAGGGACATTATCCAGCCTCCTGGAGGCAATCAATAATCTTCCCAATATTCAAGAAGGGCGATCCATCTATCCCCGATAACTACAGAGGTATATCGATCACTAGCATCCTTAGCAAAGTATTTATGTCGATTCTGACGGATAGGCTAAATGTTTGGGCGGACGTGAAACACGTGATTGTGGAAGAACAGGCTGGGTTTCGTGAAGGCTACTCTACTGTGGATAATATATTTGTTCTTTATTCTGTCATTCAACGTTATCTTCAAAGAAAAAGAAAAGTATATGATGCTTTTGTTGATTTCAAAAAAGCTTTCGACACGGTCAACAAGGCCGCGCTTTGGGAGATACTTTATTTGTACGGTATACGGGGTAGGTTGTTGAAAATGCTTCAGGGCATGTATTCACATACAATATGTAGGGTAAGATGCAATGGTTGCTACTCAGAGCCTTTTAACAGTAATTCGGGGCTGAAGCAAGGTTGCAAAATGTCCCCGATAATGTTTTCTCTGTTAGTGAATTATGTTGCAAAAATGGTAATTAAGCATGGAAAACATGGTATCCAGGTTAGGCCTGGCAACATCATTTACTTGTTGCTGTACGCTGATGACATTGTACTTATATCGGACACTGTTGTGGGTTTGCAGAACCAATTAAGTTACCTGAAAAAGGTTCTGATGCTGTTGGGCTTAGTATAAATCAAGAGAAGACAAAGGTAATGGTGTTTAGGAACGGTGGTTATTTATCTGAACATGAAAAGTGTTCCCGAGTATAGATATCTGGGATCCTTGTTCACCACCAAGTTATCATGTAATCTGCTTCAATTAGATCTTGTACAAAGGGCAAAAGCCAACACAACCCAGCTTACCAGGTGTATTAGAAAACTCCAATGCTTGTCACCAGATGCCTTCTTTAAAATGTTTGACGCCCAAGTGCTCAGTGTACTGCTGTACTCCTCAGAAGTTTGGGGACTGCGTGATTGTTTTGTTATTGAATCTGTACATCTGGAAGCATTGAAAATATTCCTTAATTTGCCCATTAAAGTACCAAATGTAATTATATATGGGAAAACTGACATCCTCTTTTCGCGAATGGTATCATTCGTTCTGTGAGATACTGGATCAGAGTTCTTCGTATGGAAACTTCCCGTTACCCACACATGATTTATAGAATGCAGCTGAACTCTCATCCACAGAATTGGGCATATCAGATTAGGGATATATTATGTAAATATGGTTTTGAGCACGAATGGGTCTCCCAGACAGTACCAAATGAAAGAGAACTTATAAAAGAATTGAAGAACCGCATTGTCTCGGTGTATCGTAGTAACTGGGAACAAACATTGTTTAGTAGTGGAAGATATTTATTTTATCGTCAAATAAAGACGCATTGGGGTAGAGAGAATTATTTATATGCAATAGATAACAAACCATTCCGAGATGTGTACATTCAGTTTCGTTCTGGCTTTAGTGAATTATACCATCACAAATTTCATTACTCTCGGGACAATCCAGATAATTTATACACTTGTCCAGCTTGTATGGAAGAAATTGAAAATGAATTTCACATGCTTTATGTTTGCCCAGTTTATGAAGAACATTTTCAATGCCGATGAGTACAATGCGTTTCCGTTGTGACAGGCCGGGGGCCTGTAGCGTGGAAAATAGTAACCCGTGGAAAACAGTGACGGAAGTCATCGCAGAGTTATCTGCGAGGGACGTGCTTTATGCAATTTACCGCTCCTGCACCTGTTCTTCGCATGGAATATATTCCGACAAACGACGCATTAGTTGCTTTACGAGGTTTTGGTGCATTTGTGTAGTTTAACACATGATGTAGCGTTCAAAAACGTTTTTCCCCGTGTAAAGCCGTCTCCCCTGCCGGAAATAATATGGGAGTCACCTCCCTGTAGTCTGTTTGTAGTCTGGTTTTATAAAACGCGACCGTTGACTGACTTGGCACGCCCGGGGAGTTATGCTAAGATCCGGCCGCGTAAATATATCTGCGTTTTGTGACAAACGTCTTGCTCGGCGGTACTGTACTCCATGCACCTTAACGGTGCGCGTGATTCGGGTGTAATCTTAAGCTAAACGACGTTCCGAATGTTTCCGACTTAGACCATTTCAGCAGCGCCAATAAACGTCGTTTAGCTTAAGATTACACCCGAATCACGCGCACCGTTAAGGTGCATGGAGTACAGTACCGCCGAGCAAGACGTTTGTCACAAAACGCAGATATATTTACGCGGCCGGATCTTAGCATAACTCCCCGGGCGTGCCAAGTCAGTCAGGCGGAGTGGCGGGTGCCGTCTCTTTTTAGAGTTGAATTTTCAGAAAATCCCTCGCAGATAACTCTGCGATGACTTCCGTCACTGTTTTCCACGGGTTACTATTTTCCACGCTACAGGGCCTCACAAATAAACAAGTTCGTTCGTTCTTCCCTTCCCCCAGCTCCCCCCCCCTTTCTCTCTCTCTCTCTCTCTCTCTCTCTCTCTCTCTATATATATATATATATATATATATATATATATATATATATATATATATCTGGCATAAGGGAGGCAAATCGGCTGGTCCGGACGAAGTACTAGTGGAACCCCTTCTGTTGTTCTATGAATATGCAGGTTTTTCAATATAATATTCACTAAAGGTCAATATCCGAAAGTCTGGACCAGTTCAATTATTGTACCTATACATAAGAAAGGGGATCCATCCAATCCTGATAATTACATAGGAATGTGTCTAACAAGTATCTTTTGTAAAGTGTTCACCTCAATTATTACTGATAGAGTTGTGTCTTGGGCGCATTCAAGCAACCTAATTGCAGAAGAACAAGCTGATTTTCGAAAGGATTACTCAACGGTTAATAATGTGTACATCCTTCATTGTATCATACGAAGGCGCTTGTCCAGGAAGCGGAAGTTGTACTCAGCATTTGTGGACTTCAAAAAGGCGTTTGATACGTTGGACAGAGAAGCAATGTGGAAGGTTGTTGAAATTGTATGGGATGAAAGGGAAAATGTTTAAGATGCTTCACTTCATGTATTCCTCAGTATGGTACTGTGTCAGATGCAATGGTCAGTGCAGTGCTTCATTCGAGAGTAAACGGGGCCTAAAACAAAGCCAGCCCGATAATTTGTTCCTTATTAATTTCATATGTAACAAGGAAAGTAAGTGAAAATGGAAAACATGGAGTACAAACCATGCCTGAGTTTGTCTCGGTATTCCTCCTTTTGTTCGCTGATGACGTTGTACTAGTAGGGGAAGCCCGTTAACTTGGCCTACAGGTCAACTCTGACAAAACAAAAGTTTTGGTTTTTCGTAATGGTGGCTTTCTTGCTGAGCACGAAAAATGGTATTTGGATGGGAAGCAACTGGATGTTGTAAATGAATATAAATACCTCGGTGTAATCTTTTCTACACGGCTGTCGTACAGAACGCTACAGCTAGATCTGGCACAAAGAGCCAAAGCCGGTTTACTCCAGGTTAACAAATGATGTAGAAAACTTGGATGTGTGTCGCCAGATATTTTTTTCAAACTTTTTGATGCACAAGTTTTACCAGTTATTATGTATTCGGCGGAGGTGTGGGGTATATATGATTGCCCTGATAAAGAGAATGTCCATCTTCAAGCATTGAAGCGGTTTTTGCATCTACCACCTCAGACTCCAAATGCAGTTGCATACGGAGAGACAGGCAGGTACCCTTTGTACATCAATGCTAGATTGCGAGCACTAAACTATTGGTTAAAGATTTTGAGAATGGACAATACTAGATAACCTCGCAAAGTGTATAATATGTTGCTGATGTCTGGAAAGAGTAACTGCGCAAATGATAAAAAAGATATATTACATAAATACATTTTTGGCAATCACTGGAAAAGGCAACATAAATTATAGAGAATGAAAGGCAGTTCTTGAGGGATCTGAGGGAGCGTCTTATTATGGAGTACAAACAGGAGTGGTCTGACATTCTTAGAGGTAGCTCAAGGTATACATTTTATATTCAGTTCAAATCTGCTCTCTTCAGGGAGCAGTATCTGTATTTCATCAACAAACAAATATTCAGAAATGTTAATAGTTCGTTTCCGTGCGGGAATCAGTTAGCTGTACATACATACATATCGTTTCGTTAATGATTCCGCCAGAACACTGCTTTGTCCGTCATGCGGTGAAAAGGATGAGGAAGAACTACATTTCTTGCTCTGCGAAGACCTCAGACAGAAGTATATTTATGATTTGTTTGACAGAGCTTGTCGCGTAGGTATCACTGACTTATTACGTACAGATGATGTCCATCTCATGAGGTCAGTTGCGATGTATCTATACTATGCCTTCAGAAGAAGACAAGAGGCCTTAAAACAGCCGTTGAGATGTTCGAATTATTAGGTTGTGATATGCTGGTTGCCTAACAATTAAAATCGTTCGTTTTCTCTCTCTCTCTCTCTCTCGCGCTCTCTCTTTCTTTCTCTCTCTCTCTCTCTCTCTCTCTCATCTCTTATCTGCTGTCCGGTGTTCCAGAGAGAAATGTATTCAAGTATGTTTATTTTTCTTCTACCTTCATGTAATCACTCGCAATTTAATGTCCATTCCAGAATGTGCTTGTAAATCCTGTAAAGATTGTTTGGACCGTCGGCCTCGCAGTAAAGATATACAATCAAATCTCTTTCTCTCTCTCTCTCTCTCTCTCTCTCTCTCTCTCTCTCTCTCAATAAAAACTGCTTAGATCCCAGATAACACCTACATCCCCACAACTGATATTGGAACACTAAAGTCTTGTGACACGATTTTAAAAATGCCACACATATGCTCATCAAAGTTTATTTCTAAAGTATACATCAAATGATAAAGATTGCTTCATAGTGTAAACAACAACAAAGTCATTTGTCAACAAATGTTATGAAGTACATCGCCAATAGGGATTTCCAAACCTCCTCTTCAGTCTCAGCCATTTTGGATATATATACGATTGAACACCTGGTATTGTAGTCCTGCTCAAACACAGACATCTTGGAACAGGTAAACATGAAGCCAACACAGACTGGCGGTACAACAGCAGCAGGGTGGCCAACAAAACATGTCCAGCACATTTTAGGGACACCATGAGGATTTACTGCTATCACAATTGTAATTGTCCATGAGAAACATGCAGAAGAGCCCTCCATCTGGCCCAGGAACCAATTATGCAAGTTGTCTTCCACAACAAAAAACACCAACGAGCAACGACACATTGACACACAAGGCACAGAGGGTGAATTGCATTGATCATTGTGGAGTAAAAAGCAAACGGCTGCAGTGACCACATACATAATGGCCTCCTGCTTCCATATGATTTTTGTAAAATTCTGATTATGTTGGCTTACTTTGTACACATAATGGTATCACTGTCATCATAGTTCTCAAAACCTGCCTCCTCGATAAGTGAAATTCTCCTAAACACGCACTCACTCTCTCTCTCTCTCTCTCTCTCTCTCTCTCTCTCTCTCTCTCACACACACACACACACATCACAGCAAACTATTGGATCTCTCTCTCTCTCTCTCTCTCTCTCTCTCTCTCTCTCTCTCTCTCTCTCTCTCGCAGTCATGCATGTATGCACACTTGCACACACACACACGAACTTTCTCATTTGTCATGAGGTGCACATCCTGAAATTATGACAGCAGTAAAAACAAATGATAAAATCGTTAATTATCTTGCTTAACAATTCAGTTTCATATTTAAAAAAAAATATTCTTATAAATGTCAAAACAAATTTTAAGTATAAAAATATACATATTCATTTACATTTCTCATGCACTGTTATGTCCATAAAACTAATATATATATATATATATATATATATATATATATATATATAAAATATGAAAATATGTACATCCAAATAAAAACAAATCTCTATCTCATTTTTCGCAATGCAGCTGGGTTGCATTCAATAAAATATTTGGAGTTAACAATGGATGAAGATTAAAAAAAATATGAATAAGCGAACACTTATTGAATAGCGAAAACTGAGAAAGTTGTGTATAAGTGGAATGAGCATCTCTTGTGTAACACTGAACATAATTGCTAAAGTGGAAATGTGTTTTCATCAGTGCTGGAAATATGACAATAAAAAAATTCCAGTCAAAAGAGACAGGGGCATTCCTCAGTAAATAACTGTTACTTTTAGTAGACTCTCTACAGCACAGCAATGCTCGTGGGTCGTACAAGGTATCTTGGAATCTGCTTTCCGACAGGTGACAGGGTTTTGTACAATCTTCCAGGGAATTCACTCAGAGGGAGGAGCTGCAGATAGGACAAGGCTGGTGGGGACAAAATAATAGAATCTTTGCCATGAGCGTCTGAGAGTTGAACTGCTACTGAACTGAGTCTGGTGAAGGGTCCGAACTTGGGTTGGTCGTTACAGACGGGTGGACACCTTGCCGTCTGTCTCGGTGATGGTGTTGAAGCGCTGGGTCCGGAAGCTGTGACTGTTGGTCGTTACAGACGGGTGGACACCTTGCCGTCTGTCTCGGTGATGGTGTTGAAGCGCTGGGTCCGGAAGCTGTGACTGTTGGTCGTTACAGACGGGTGGACACCTTGCCGTCTGTCTCGGTGATGGTGGTGAGGCGCTGGGTCCGGAATCCCAGACCGGGGTCTACCGGGAGGAACGCTGGGTTGGTGTAGGCGTAGGTGGCGTTGGCGAAAGGTCCGGCCAGCTTGCCCGTCTCCTCGCTGCTGGAGCCCCCGTCGGATGACGTTTCTCCGCTTCCCGACTCCATGCCATCACCCAGTCCGTCTGTCTGGGCCCGTGCAAAGGTGATGAACACCTGCAAGGACGGACCAGTGGAGACGTGAAAATGCCTGATAAATGATATAGGCTGGACTCGGATAAAGAATATGTACGTATCCGTCTTGGAACAGTTAAAGAAGTACATGGCCAGGGAAAAACTTATGGGATCAAAACTTTGGGGGGAAAAGGGGTGAGAAAAGATATGATGGTTTAATCGTACAAAACAAACGAGAAACAAATAGACTCACGCACATACACATTAGCGTGCAAGCAAGTATGCATGCATTCATACAGAAACGCGTGCTTGTAAACATGTGCGCATCACTCACCTCATCCAAACGCTCTCTCCCCCTCCTCTCTCGCGAGCGAGCGAGCGCGCGCGCGCACACACACAAACACACGCACACACTCAAACACATACACGGACACAGAGGCGGTCACTTACCGTGTCCAGTGTGGTCTGAGACACACTGTACGTTTGCAGAATGTTGCTCTCACGGGCGTGCTCCATGGCGGCAAAGACGTTGGACACTGACGTCACACCTCTGGGAATGGACAGCTCCAGTAGACCGTTCTCTTTGTCCTGAAGAGTCAACATACAGCCTACCTGTCACAACGTGACCTAGTGATTATAAGACGCTCCAACACCCAAACACTAAAGCTTAGCAAAAAGCGGAAGGATGATGCACACTTGCTTACATGATTAGCAATTGTTTGGCATTGAGAATCGAGTGATGCCAATCACTATTTTTGCACATTCTGGCATCCATCTTGAAAAGGCATATATTTCACGGCAATCTGTGCTAGAATAGGAGTTTTGGAGCAAAGCAAATTTGTCTGTAATGGGTTGCCGCGAAAGACACACACACACACACACACACACACACACACGATGTGATTTGCCTTGGCAGCCTTTAAAGCAAAAACAGCTCCAGAAAAAATTTCGGCATAGATTTATGAATACGTTAATTTACACGATGGACACTGTTTTGCGTAAATTATTGAAAGGCGACATCATTTTTCCATTCTCTGCCACCACACTTTGATTATATATTTTTTTAAGCGATAGGATTGGAAACTTCTAAAAATTATGTCATACAGGCTGACACAGCGATTGTCTCTTGTCTGTCCGCCGAAATGACATATGATGTGATTCCCTCAGAGACATACGGCGATTCTAAACCTAATTATTCATCTCCCTGGAACCTTCCTGTAATAGCACTAGCGCTGGGCAAATCCACAGCAACATTTCTACTATCTAACAAGCCACACAGGGTGGACCACTGTCACACTTCTACGCTTTGCGCCAAAGCCCATTCTAGTACACAAGAGACACTGATTTACAGATATATGAATCTATCGTGTTTCATGATGGCCAGTGAATGTGCCCAATGCATCAGGGCAGAGTCCGCACATCTGCAAACTGGTACAACATCTATACAATGTAGTTATGGTCGGTTAAACTTGGAACAGGTGCCCATGGCAAATTTTAAGCATTTTCTCCCATAAATGTAGCTGTATGCGAGATTAAAACGGGAAATGCATTTCTAATCCACTTGATATGTCCATAGAAACATTATATACACTCAGGAAGATATGTACATCTAAATTAAAAGTCATATTCATCAGCGCCGACATGCAAGCATGCATTCATGCACGAAGGCGTGCGCAATCAAACCGCCGTGTGGCACCCACAGGACATTTCAAATAAGCAAAGCGAACTAAACCAAAAAAAGGAACAAAAAAATCCCCGAGAGAATAGTTACTCAAACAAAACAAACTTGAAAAGCAACAAGGCGTACAATGATTGGGGATTACAGATAAAAGAAAACCAGGTTTTGATAAAGACCCCAGGTCAGTGACGTCACAAGACCCTTTGCATGCGATGGAAGCAGTGGCACGGCACCCCAACTTCGAAATTTGTGTTGTAAACAACCCATCACGATGAAGAGAACAGTCGTCTGGTAGAGTTTAGACTTTTTTCCCGACTTGATCACAAGCAGAAAAAACCCATTGTGGTGATAGTGAGGAAAAATTATAATGTCACTCCCATGTAAGTGATTTTGAGTTTTCAACCTTCATGTCGACAACTACCTCCTCATTTTTCTATTCTCTTCAAATAATAGCAAATTCCGTAAGTAATTATGTGGTTGATTTAGTTGAACCTCCAGTTCCAATCCGATAAACAAATACAGAGACGCAGAACTCAAATTAGCTTACCTTTCAGTATCCACATTCTCATTTATTTTGAATAAGATGGAATGTTGCAGGAAACCTTTCCCTTCCAGTCAAAACAGTTGAATAAGTTAATCTTGTTGCTGGCTGCCATTTGGTTTGCACTCCATTTCAGACGTCAATAATAACCACGCTTTCTAGTTTCGATTCATCTTTTCCGTCATGACTACTTCAGGTTTTGAATCGTTACGACGCCAAAAGTCTCATTTCGAAGTCCATCGCTAAATCAAGGGCAAAACGAGCTGCCAGACTGATCACGTGCATTGATAAGTATTAGGTGACTGACAACGATGTTAATTAAAACATTTTTGCATAGCGGAAAAGCATGCAAATATGTTATTTATTGCACAATGATAACAATCCCACCCTCCGGTGAGCAGCAAGCCAATGCTGGGGGAGAACAGGAGGAGAGACTCCCACAAAATTAGACAGAAGGCGTATTAACATACTGCTGCGTTTGAAAAGAAGTTCGAGTAATTGGTAAGAATTAATCTATGCAGTTGTGAGTGTATGTTTTGTTTAGTTCGTTGAAGGACTGTTCGGTTATAACATTGGAAAAAGGAAGGGCAGGGAGGGAGGGAGGGGGAGGGAGGGGGTCGGGGTTGAGGTGGTCACTAGCCTATCAGGCAGCAGACGACACCAACAGACACGCCTTGGCACGCAGTACGAGATGGCAAAGACAGGACACACTGAGGGCTTGCGCCAGAAGTCTTGTCGAACATGCTTGCGTCTCTAAGGCACTCCACGGCACATTACGGCAACTCTAGCACAGGAACATCAACAACACGTCACTTCTTTCAAATACTCAAGTCGAGCACTGCTTTGTCCACATTTTTTTCTATTCAATTTCAGTTTCTGTAGAATTTTTTGTATGTTTTGCTTTTTATATTAAAAACAGAAACGAGCATCGTGTTGATGATGCGACACTTCAGTTTATATACTGACATTCATAGGCAGATTTATAATTTGAATGAAGAGATATAGGGGATTAATCAGATTTGTCCAATCGAAAGGACGATTTAACTGAAATACCTTTACTGCAAGCATTATTTTCGAATTGATAATGTTCTGTCAAATGTTATATACAGTTACTATCACTGTGTTAGTCACGGGTTAGTTATCACGACACTTTTTATCCATCTCCAGTTATTGAGTAAAACGAAACTTGCAGTAAGGGTAATTGCACTTTGAAAGGCAATAGCTTCTCCTGAGCCTAAAGTTATGCATCAACATCGGATGACCTCGTGGGTAGTCCAACATGACCATGAACGTGACATCCCACATGAGTAAGTGACCGCATAGCAGTACCAGAGCTCCACCAAGCAAACAAAAGGGTCAAGGTCAAGCAGAGTCGAGGACGCCTGCCTGAAGGTCACTGACCTGGATCCTTCGACTGACCTTCACCGCACATCCGGGGAACTGTGACAGAAGCGCGTTCTCCAGGGTGTACTTGTTGTCCGAGAGGCCCGATGCATGTATCTGCACCGTGTAGCCGTCGCCAAACCTGCAGCAGACGATAAACACTCAGGCTTGGACGAAGATAATTTGTACCACATGCTATGGCCTGAAAGACACTCTACAAAACATTACGGCACGACCAGTAGTGGCACAGCACAACACTATTTTCAACTGCTCAAGTCGAGCGCTGGTTTATCATGCATTTGTCTGTCGTCAGATTCGGGAGAAAGGAAACGGAAAAAGGATGGTGTTTGTGTCAATGCAGAGGCAGGGGTAGGAGAAATTGTATGATAGATCACAGCATTTGTTCAGCGCTCCCGCAGATGTGACAACATGCGCGCGCGCACACACACACACGCACACATACACACACACACACACTCACACACACACTCACTAACACACACGCACACATACACACACACACACACACTCACTAACACACACGCACA
>JAWQFJ010011574.1:0-2500 GCA_034096865.1 Theodoxus fluviatilis
TGTCCCTCCTCACTGGCTGGTTTTATCTCACCGATAAGGTCGATGGCTACTCTCTTGAATGGCTGATCAACCAACGGCATCTTTTGCATAGGGACTTGGGTTATTCTCCCTTTTGGCACAGTCTTTTGGCAAATGTCGCAGGACCGGCAAAATCTGGTTACATCTTGCTGCAAGCCTGGCCAGTAGAATGCCGCTTGAATCCTGTCCGACGTCTTCTTGATGCCCAGGTGACCCCCCATGATTGTGAGCCACCTCCGTTACATGCTTTCTGAGTGGCGTGGGCACAATGACTTGCCGTAGAGGCTTGCCACCACTAACGTCAGGATGTTGAAAAACTCTGTAGAGAATCTTGTTTCTTTCTTCAAAGTGAACGACGCCTTTCCCTCTGGTGACCTTGTCCGTCCGGTTCCGATATTTTGATATACCGGAATCTTCTTTTTGCATCTGGATCAGCTCCTCCTTGTTGACACTGACGTTCTTTGATAGGCTGCTCACTCTCAACGGCTTGCTTGCTTGCTTGTCTCGTTTGGCTTGTGCCCTAGTGGTTACAGCACCCACACAATGTTCCAGTTCAGGAGTGGATACCTCTTGGAACGGAAGAGGATCGTCTCCTGGCTGTTGTATCCGGCTTTCTGGTTTCCATTCAGGATCAGGATCGTTCGGCGACCGTGCTCCCTCGATATTTCCAATCATGACGTCATACATCGGCCTCTTCAAACAAACCGCCTCAACTTCACCCTTGAAGTATGGACTGTCAACCGACACCTTGGCTGTTGGCGCTCGCACGCATGTACAGTCCGCCATGAGCGTCAGTCTGAATTCTCCAGTTAGTTGGTCTTATGTTACCAAGTCTTCTTTGATGATGACGCCGCTGCAACCAGAATCTCTCAAGACGCTCACTTCATGCCCGTTGATCATCCCTTTGGCCACTGGCATGTTTGACGCGTTGACAGCCACGTTGGCGACGACGGGGATGCTCTTGCCATTTGCGAGGAATATTTGGCCGTCCCTCACACATTCTTTGACGTCCTCTACTGAAGCTGGAGTCACTGGTTTCACACAGGGCAAAATGACACTTCCCGCGCAATTCTGTCGATTGGTAGGGTTGCGTGATTTTGGACTCTCTTTTCGCTCTGCAATGGACTCGTCTCTCAGCCTCTTCTTACACTGAGCAATTCGATGACCTGGTTTCTTGCAGTAGAAACAGCCTTTCTGGTTTGGTGTGTCCGCCCCATTCGGTGTATCACCGATGCTTTGGTTCTCGGTCTTTGGGGATTTCTGTCTTGGCTGTTGCTTTGGTGGAGCCATTGTCTTTCCATGTGCAGTCAAATATCGATCTGCACACTTGGCAAGGTTCGACAGGGACTGAGATTCTTGTTCTTCCAAGTGGACTGCCAGATCTTTTTGGCATGCAGCCACAAACTGTTCTTTGACTATCAAGTCTCGCAGGTGATCATAGTCCTTTGCCAGTCCTGACAGCTCTACCCATTTCTGTAGATACGTCTTCAGCCGTTTGATGAACTGCTCTGGTGTTTCCCCTGCCTCTGGTTTGCACTCCCGGAAAAGTTGTCTGTATCCCTTCTCTGTATAGTTGTAGTGACGAAGCAATGCATCTTTCAGCTTGTCGTAGTCCTTGGCGTCTTTTTCAGACATCCTGTTGTAGACATCGAGGGCAATCCCGGAGAGGAGAGCACTCAGTTTGATGGCCCATCCATCTTTCTGCCAATTTGCATTCTCAGCATACCTCTCAAATCTGCCAAGGTAGCTGTCGATCTTGTCCTTATCCTCTAAAAAGGACGGGATCTTTGGAGCCTTGTGTGATTCTGTTTGAACTGCACCCTCTCTTCTTGCACCATGTTGAAGTCGTGCTAGTTCAAGTTCATGTTGACGTTGACGTTCTTGCGCTTCTCTGGCACTTTCTCTTTCTTGAGCTTCAAGTTCTCGTACACGTTCTCTTTCTTGCGCTTCTCTGGCACGTTATTTTTCTTGAGCTTCTCTGGCACGTTCTTTTTCTTGAGCTTCGAGTTCAAGTTCGCGCATCTTCAGTTTCATCTCTCGTTCCTGTTGTTGTTCTCGTTCCCGAGATTTCACGTACTCAGTCAGCTGTTTACCCTTCAATCTGATGTCAACTCCAGCCTGCCAGAAATCCGCCATCCTGGATAATGATGCAGCCCTTGGAGTGTCGGCGACTTTGACTGACGACAGCAATAGCTTTACTACACTTTACCGTGGACTCCCTATACACAAGACCACTGTTGTGAGTCCACACAGTAGGCGTCACGGTCTCGACGAAAATGACGTCACTGGCCTCGTTCCGCAATGTCGAATCTTGACTAGTCGACTCTTGACAAAGCTGTAGAGATCCTCGGCTTGGCCCCCAAATGTTACGTGTTATACAGCCGGCCACAATCTATCGACGTATTGGCGTGCAGGTATGTTGTTGCTAGCACTTTAGGCTATAACACGGGTTCTTTAGAATCTCTTGGTGCCCGTCTGTCGC
>JAWQFJ010011574.1:15000-17500 GCA_034096865.1 Theodoxus fluviatilis
AAGCCACGATGTCACTGCAGATGGTTAGACTCCACTAGAGTTAGAGCCAGGTAAGCCACGATGTCCCTGCAAGTGGTTAGACTCCACTAGAGTTAGAGCCAGGTAAGCCACGATATCACTGCAGCTGGTTAGACTCCACTAGAGTTAGAGCCAGTCAAGCCACGATATCACTGCAGCTGGTTAGACTCCACCAGAGTTAGAGCCAGTCAAGCCACGATGTCCCTGCAGCTGGTTAGACTCCACTAGAGTTAGAGGCAGTCAAGCCACGATGTCCCTGCAGCTGGTTAGACTCCACTAGAGTTAGAGCCAGTCAAGCCACGATGTCCCTGGTTATTTGCCTTTCACGAATCGCGTAGGGAGACATTGTGGGTCTGTTCTCACCTCCAAACCACAATTGGATCAAAGACAGATCTTCCACCTTGGCCAGGGCAGAGATTGGTGGCTGCATGATAGGTTTGCCCTACCTTGATGGCCTGAATAGAAAGGGATAATTGCGTGCAGGGAAGTGGTCGTTGAACTCACAGGCTCAGATACACTTCCACACTTGTACGTAGGTCTGCTCAAACAACCGTAGCGCTCACGCCATCTCGCGTGTGCTCACACAGTAGTAGGGCCGTGGTGTTTGCAGCCGTGATTTGGTCCTTCCTCATGTATGGCAGCAAACAGATATGCTTCTGAAGTGGTATGGATCGTGTGTGTGTGTGTGTGCGTGCATGTATGTATCTGTATGTGTGTGTGTGTGTGTGTGTGTGTGCGTGTTTGTGTGTGTTGTGTGTGCGTGTGTGCATGTTTGTGTGTGTGTGTTTCTGTGTGTTTGTTTTGGATCACTGCAGCAGGAGAAGTGTGAAGTCTGAAAATGTCCATGTATGAGTAAGACAAAATGGACGAAAAAGACTGGGAAGAAGATGCAGACAGAGAAAGACATTTGTTACAAGGAATGAGGAAAATACGAAAAGGACAGGACAGATGTGGCAAATTTAATCTAAAAGTAGAGCAGGATATAGCGAGAGTGCGAAATATATCGTGATGAGGCGGGGAGATGAGGGGGGGGGGGGGAGGGAGAGAGAGGAGATATATATATATATATATATATATATATATATATATATATATATATATATATATATATATTGAGAGAGAGAAAGAGAGAGAAAAAAGAGAGATTGAGAGAGAGAGAGAAAGAGAAAGGAAGAGAAAGAAAGAGAGAGAGAGAGGAGATAGAGAGAAAGAGAGAGAAAGAGAGAGAGAGAAAGAAAGAGGGAGAGAGAGGAGATAGAGATAGAGAGAGAGAGAGAGAGAGAGAGAGAGAGAGAGTAATCGGGAAGTTATAGCAAACACATTCTTTAAACCATACACATTCAACCAAATCGGAATTTGTACAATCTTTTTAAAACGCTCTTCAACAAACTTTGACAGGCAAGCTGCACTTTCTCAGCTTTCAAAGTGAAGGTACAACAAATCAATATTTGGCACCCGCACCCGCCTACCTGGTCATCAATCTTTCGCAGACCTTATCGCCTGGAACTGACACGACACGAAGCGGGTAAGCTCTAGATACAGGCTGCGCCGCTCTACGGAGTCATCGTCCCCTCGTTTGTCAGGGCAGTGGGATCTGGGGGCGGAGTGTTTGAGGCACGGGCACCACGTGACTTGGTTGCCAGGAGTGAATGTCTCGTGCAGACACGGCACCTCCGCCAGAAGAACCAGAAGCCAGTGAAGTGCGCCTGCACGTGCAGCGCATGCACTACGTGCATCGCCAATGAGAGCTTGGTTTGATGACACCACATTCATTCTGTACTGATAATTTGTGTATACACTACAGAATGTAGATATAACCTTCATCCCCTGCCATTTGTAGCAGGCAAAGCATTTTTGTACGTGTCACCTTCCTCAAATCACTTCTGCAACATCTAGTGCGAAAGTCCTTGCTCGTTCATCACGTGCTGTTTCCAGCAGGCAATGCATCGTTTTGATTTCCAGTTGTATCTCATTGTGCCAGACTTCTTTGTGGAATCATTTCCTTTTTAAAAACAAGAAAGGCATTTTTTCCCTCGGAACTATGGGTATGAACATGAGTAATATGCATGGTGTCGCCAACTATGTGATTGCTACTTGGCACACAGGAGACTTGTGATCTGTGTGTGTGTGCGTGTGTGTGCATGCATGCGTGCGTGTGTGTATGTGTGTGTGTTTGTGTGTTTGTGTGTGTGTTTGTGCGTACGGGTGTGTGTGCGTGTTCGTGCGCGCGCGTGTGTGTGCATGCGTGCGCGCGTGCGTGTGTGTATGTGTGTGTTTGTGTGTGTTTGTGCGTACGTGTGTGTGTGTGTGTTGTCGTGCGCGCGTGTGTGTATATGTGTGTGAGTGTGTGTGTGTGTGTGTGTGTGTGTGTGTGTGTGTGTGTGTGAGTGTATGTGTGTGTGTGCGTGTCTGTGTGTGTGTGTGTGTGTATCTGTATGTGTTTCTGTGTGTGTTTATGCGTACGTATGTGTGTGTGTGTGTG
>JAWQFJ010011574.1:20000-22500 GCA_034096865.1 Theodoxus fluviatilis
TCTGCGCGGTTCTTAAGGAGCTGACAGGGAACCTTGACTTGCCGTCACTCCCACATGTACCAGTGATTTCGTGATCAATGGCATTACATAACCCACAAAGCTATTGGGCCGTAAAGCCTCATTCATTCATCCGTTCATTCATTCATTCAGTTTGGATTACCCTAGTAATACGCCTTTGTGAATCGCGTAGACATGGTGGGTCTTTTCTTACCCCCAACCCACAGGGGGTCTTTTCTTACCCCCTACCCAAGGTTTTTTTTCTTACCCCCAACCCACAGGGGGTCTTTTCTTACCCCCAACCCACAGGGGGTCTTTTCTTACCCCCAACTCACAGGGGTCTTTTCTTAACCCCTACCCACAGGGGGTCTTTTCTCACCCCCAACCACCCACAGGGGGTCTTTTCTTACCCCCAACCCACAGGGGGTCTTTTCTTACCCCCTACGCACAGGTTTTTTTTCTTACCCCCAACCCACAGGGTGGTCTTTTCTTACCCCCTACTCACAGGGGGTCTTTTCTTATCCCCAACCCACAGGGGGTCTTTTCTTACCCCCAACCCACAGGGGGTCTTTTCTTACCCCCAACCCACAGGGGGTCCTTTCTTACCCCGAAGCCACAGGGGGTCTTTTCTTACCCCCAACCCACAGGGGGTCTTTTCTTATCTCCAACCCTCAGGGGTCTTTTCTCACCCCCTATCCACAGAGGGGTCTTTTCTTACCCCCAACCCACAGGGGTCTTTTCTTACCCCCAACCCGCCGGGGGCATTTTCTTACCCCCAACCCACAGGGGACCTTTTCTTACTCCCAACCCACAGGGGACCTTTTCTTACCCCCAACCCACAGGGGGGTCTTTTCTTACCCCCAACCCACAGGGGGTCTTTTCTTACCCCCAACCCACAGGGGGTAGGTGGGGCTGTTCCTTTCGCTGCAAACTGAATCCTGGGTCGAACGTTATCCGAGGGCGAAGCGAATGAGCAAGGCGTTGCGCAGTGCGTCCTACGAAAGACAACAAAGATTTTACATCAGACGAATGAAGATCCAAACCGTCCGCCGCCCCGTCTCAGCAAGACTGATTTTGTTCTTTCTTCGACAGTGGCCAGGAAAGCTTTGGTGTCTTGGAGTCATCGCTTGTAAAGGATTGTTTGACTTTAATCACTGAGCGAATGGAGTGTAGAGGGTTTGCTCTGTGTAGATTGACCTCTGATGACCGTTTGTCTGGGCTTATTTGCATGGCAGTAAAAGTGGGCACTTGCAGGAAACACCTGAATGGCGAGATGATTAAAGACTGGGGCAGCATCAAAGGCAGGGAGCGTGGCGGTATTTAGGCGGGTAAAGAGGAGAGCAACACGTGACCTCAACGTCACCTGCTGCGAAGAATTCCCGTGGACAAGACAGTGATGGCCCATTTTTAAGTGCGCAGCAGTAGTATGAAGTTCTCATAGTTTGCAGTGCTTGAACTGAATCGTTCTCAGTTGGAATAAAGGCATGATACCAGGAAGATGACGTTCGCGCAGTCAACAGTGCTTGAATCGAAATATAAAGAACATGGAGAAAGAAGATTGAAGATGAAGACAGCTGTGATCAAACTGATGCATTTAAGAGCCCCAAAGTCTTACTTCGACGTGAGCCGCAGTAATTTAACAAACTTTTATTCTGTTCTAGTCTGTAAAAGGACAGTACAAATTTTGTACTACAAATAAGATAAGACTAAAGCATACACTATGGCGACCGAGAGAAATGATACGACACAGTAAATCAGCATATACAAGGAAAATTATTTGCACGTTTAAAATCCACCAATGACAAACATGAAAAACTGAAGCCGAGATTTATTAGGCGGTCACTCCCATCCATTTCCCCAACCTCTTGCACCCCCCACCCCACCCCCACCCACCCCACCCCCACCCACCCCACCCCTTCCTTTAGCTTTTTGCTCGCATCGATCCCACCCCCAGTCCTTGATTGTTTACTCGATGAAATAATTGGATCAACATGTCAGAGAAGGACCTCTATGATTAGTTACACATCGTCGCCGTTTGGCGCTGCCTCGTCACAGACGCACAGCAACAGGTGAGCTACGTGCAGGTGAACACCCCTTGCACCTGTTCTGGGGCTTGCCAAGCAATGCTATCTGTAGTTGTTGCACCTGTTGTGTGGCTTTGCCAAGCAATGCTATCTGTAGTTGTTGCACCTGTTGTGTGGCTTTGCCAAGCAATGCTCTCTGTAGTTGTTGCACCTGTCCTGAGGCTTTGCCAAGCAATGCTATCTGTAGTTGTTGCACCTGTTCACTGTCAGACGTAGATTGGCCGTACGCATTGCCTCATTAGTCAAGGACGAGTGACCAGGCTCTCCGGTGTTGTAAGAAAAAACATGCCTACAATGAATTTGTCACTAATCACGTGTCGAAGATAAAGCAGCTCTGAACTGAACTGAACTGAACTGAACTGAACTGAACTGAACTGAACTGAACTGAATTGAACTGAACTGAACTGAACTGAACTGAA
>JAWQFJ010011574.1:27500-32500 GCA_034096865.1 Theodoxus fluviatilis
AATGGTAGAGGTGGAGAAGGTGGAAGATGTTGGCCAGGAATGAGAATTTACAGCCTGGGTGGGTGAACACATACATGTATTAACAGCGTTACAATTGGGGTTTCGGGCACCATTCTGTCTTGGCACAAGCTCAGGTGCCACAACAAATAAAGGCTTTGCTTGTTTGTTGTTATACACACGGTATCCAGATTGGTATTGCCACGACAATCACGTGGCGGTGGTCATTCTCGAATGTAGAGTCACGGAGGTTTTGTGGATACATGGACAACTGCACTGACACGTGCAATGATACTCTGGACCTTGACTTTGGGATGGGCAGCTTTTCCTTGCAGCAACGTCGTAATGGAGTGGTCTTGTCAAACTGTCAGAGGACTTAGAAAATAAAAGATTAAAAAACGGGACGCGTGGACGGCAATAGCCACTCCGAAAGAATAATGGCTGTTGAGTGATCTTGAAACACGAACCAAATGTGCACGACATGCTTTACAGCTCTGTCTTGCAGGGAAATGTAGACACCCCGGTCGTTTGGAAGTCACTCGAGCACTTTGTTCTTTCTTCAAATGGAGACGTGGCTTGATTTGTTTTTCACATGTCAGAACACGCAAACACGTTGGAGTTTGGTTATGGTCGGTTATCTATGTCGTTTCCAGTAGGGAAAACAGAAACGCGCAATATTACCAAGCTTTCTCTTTCTGAGATTCGAAAGTGACTTCGATCGACGCGCCTTGATTGAGTGTATTCTGGTCCTTTCTCGGACGAGGCAAACTTCAAGTTCGCCTCACGACAAGGAGCCTCTTAGTGATTTCCGCCCCGAGTTGGTCTTGCGAGGGCCACTCCACCGGGCTCCCCCACAGGAACTATTGTCAGACGATGGGAGACCGCGTACTGATCAATGGCCCGCTGGAGCTCAATAAATCGTCGCTGTTGGCCGCTAAATAGTCCCGTAGGGCGAGTCTCTTCAACCAGGGCAACTCGTGCCAGGGTGCGGAGTGAGGAGATCGATAATCAGCAATAATCAGTTCAACACTGTCATCGATTCTCGAAGCTGCACGTGTTTCGCTTCACAGTCCCTTATCTCAGCCATCAATTGAAGAAGTGGTTTATTTGCCACGGGAACCGTCGTACTTTGGGTCTTTAATCAAAGAACGGGAAGTGGAGATGGCCACACGGCCCTGCAGGCGCTATGGACGGATCAACTTTCTGCACGGTATCCAAGCCACGACCAGTCAAAAAACGCACGGCCAGTGCAAAGTCCTCGTCACTTTCAAAATCCCAGGAGTGACATGGGCAGTCTGCGGGAGGAAATCTCTCCACGATGTATTCTGTCGTTATGGCGTGGCGTCCTTTGAAGTGAAATAAATCTCTCTGGCGGCCATGACGGCGGGGTCGAAGCTCTTGCAGGCACTTACTGGCGACGGGGAAAGGCTGCAGTCCAGGTCGAGTGCCAGGTCACGTGGTCTCGCCTTCAGGCAGTCAGAGTCCCATTTGATCCGCCCCCCTTGAGCGCTGTGTGCCTTTTGTTGCAGTAAATGCAGTCGTTAACGAAAGTGTCTCTAAAGTGTCCTTAATTGTCATAGAGGTTCTCGTACGTGGAGGATGGGGTGGGATGAGGGGTGGGGGGAGTGGGGACGATGGGAATGGACGTTTTGACATTTGCATGGATAAGTTGATAACTATACTTTTTAAAGGGCTGATGGTTTATTTGTCTGGATTAGAAGTCAATGAATTTAAACGCGTTGCGGTCTATTCTGGCATTAAAGCATTTGCTGAAAGAGTGTGTTATCCAGCAGAGGCATTTGTTCGGTTCCCAACTATGATTTGGCAGGGAAAGGTTCTGTGACTTTTGTACGTGCAGGTCACGTCTGGGAAAGTCCATATTCAGCTCTCGTACCATTCAATGGGATCTGCTCAATGATTTGCTTTCAATGCATTTAACTGTCAGCTTTGGCAGTTGACGACTCCCATGCATTTTCTTCTTTGTACGGTGTTCATACTTCTGTATTTCTCATGATGGATGCAGCTTGTCATATTACAGGTCCAGTCAAAATCTTCCTCCCATTCTGCTCCGTCAGCTTTTTCTTTCATTCTTTCTTTCTTTCTCACTCACTCACTCACTCACTCACTCACTCACTCACTCACTCACTCACTCACTCACTCACTCACTCACTCACTCACTCACTCACTCACTCACTCACTCACTCACTCACTCACTCACTCACTCACTCACTCACTCACTCACTCACTCACTCACTCACTCACTCACTCACTCACTCACTCACTCACTCACTCACTCACTCACTCACTCACTCACTCACTCACTCACTCACTCACTCACTCACTCACTCACTCACTCACTCACTCACTCACTCACTCACTCACTCACTCACTCACTCACTCACTCACTCACTCACTCACTCACTCACTCACTCACTCACTCACTCACTCACTCACTCACTCACTCACTCACTCACTCACTCACTCACTCACTCACTCACTCACTCACTCACTCACTCACTCACTCACTCACTCACTCACTCACTCACTCACTCACTCACTCACTCACTCACTCACTCACTCACTCACTCACTCACTCACTCACTCACTCACTCACTCACTCACTCACTCACTCACTCACTCACTCACTCACTCACTCACTCACTCACTCACTCACTCACTCACTCACTCACTCACTCACTCACTCACTCACTCACTCACTCACTCACCAGTCACTCACTCACTCACTCACTCACTCACTCACTCACTCACTCACTCACTCACTCACTCACTCACTCACTCACTCACTCACTCACTCACTCACTCACTCACTCACTCACTCACTCACTCACTCACTCACTCACTCACTCACTCACTCACTCACTCACTCACTCACTCACTCATTCACCCACCCACCCAACCACCCACTCACTCACTCACTCACTCACTCACTCACTCACTCACTCACTCACTCACTCACTCACTCACTCACTCACTCACTCACTCACTCACTCACTCACTCACTCACTCACTCACTCACTCACTCACTCACTCACTCACTCACTCACTCACTCACTCACTCACTCACTCACTCACTCACTCACTCACTCACTCACTCACTCACTCACTCCTCACTCACTCACTCACTCACTCACTCACTCACTCACTCACTCACTCACTCACTCACTCACTCACTCACTCACTCACTCATCACTCACTCACTCACTCACTCACTCACTCACTCACTCACTCACTCACTCACTCACTCATCACTCACTCACTCACTCACTCACTCACTCACTCACTCACTCACTCACTCACTCACTCACTCACTCACTCACTCACTCACTCACTCACTCACTCACTCACTCACTCACTCACTCACTCACTCACTCACTCACTCACTCACTCACTCACTCACTTACTTTACTTACTTTACTTACTTTCCTTACTTTACTTACTTTCCTTACTTTCCTTACTTATTACTTTCTTACTTATTAATTTTCTTCCTTCCTTACTTACTTTGTTTTTTTTTCTTCTGAGGAGTGGAATGTTGAAACGGATTGAACACATTTAATCAAACACGAAATAGGGAAGTAGACACTGTTTCATCCCGACTGTCAACTGCAGGATTGTTAATATAATTTTTGTGACGGTCGGTATTTGAAGAGTCCATTCAAGGCTTTTGTACGTGGCTGAGACCCTGAAACTTAAACTTTAAAATGCACAGAGCGTAGTTATAATTTCAAGATTGTGCTCGGCCAGAAAATATGTAACACTAAGCTTGAATTTACGGGTGTTCAACGCATGACAATTTAATTCATAGATATTGCAATAAATGAAGCAACAATGACGCGATGATAACAACCACGCTTCAAATTTGTGAAATAGGAAATGAAATAAAAAGCCAAGCACAAATTAAGTCTATTGAAGGGAAAAGAGGAGGCAAAAAGCAGAGAAGATGTGACAACTGTGAGGAGTTCGCACTGTACGGGCCCTCAAGATATGTTTGGCCTTCAGTCAACGACACAACGCTGCACAGTGGCTCAGACGGTGACATCTTCAGTCTTCACTCACAGAAAGGTTTCCACATGCATGGCTGCCTGCATACGTGTGCCACCATCTTCAGTCTTCACTCACAGAAAGGTTTCCACATGCAGGGCTGCCTGCATACGTGTGCCACCATCTTCAGTCTTCACTCACAGAAAGGTTTCCACATGCATGGCTGCCTGCATACGTGTGCCACCATCTTCAGTCTTCACTCACAGAAAGGTTTCCACATGCATGGCTGCCTGCATACGTGTGCCACCATCTTCAGTCTTCACTCACAGAAAGGTTTCCACATGCAGGGCTGCCTGCATACGTGTGCCACCATCTTCAGTCTTCACTCACAGAAAGGTTTCCACATGCAGGGCTGCCTGCATACGTGTGCCACCATCTTCAGTCTTCACTCACAGAAAGGTTTCCACATGCAGGGCTGCCTGCATACGTGTGCCACCATCTTCAGTCTTCAATCACAGAAAGGTTTCCACATGCATGGCTGCCTGCATACGTGTGCCACCATCTTCAGTCTTCACTCACAGAAAGGTTTCCACATGCAGGGCTGCCTGCATACGTGTGCCACCATCTTCAGTCTTCACTCACAGAAAGGTTTCCACATGCAGGGCTGCCTGCATAAGTGTGCCACCATCTTCAGTCTTCACTCAAAGAAAGGTTTCCACATGCATGGCTGCCTGCATACGTGTGCCACCATCTTCAGTCTTCACTCACAGAAAGGTTTCCACATGCATGGCTGCCTGCATACGTGTGCCACCATCGACCTTTGCTGCATCATTCATGACCACTTCTGAGAGGGACAGACTGCGATCTACGCACGAAGTACTGATGGTGGATGACCTTTTGACGCCACGGTGCAAAGAGCTCGATAAACGACAGGGAACCATTAGTCAAAACCATTATTCCAACTTCTCCGCAGGCTCTAGCCATATCTCAAACGACGCGTGCAA
>JAWQFJ010011574.1:37500-40886 GCA_034096865.1 Theodoxus fluviatilis
CTCCTCTTGAAGAAGAGTTGACATCTGTCGTCGAAATTCTTTTAAGTCGTGATCGATGTTGCAGGGCGAATGGGTCGTTTAGAAATGACAAGGTTGGTAAATCCGGTGACGGGACAATTCAAAGTCGACAATTCAAAGTCGACAATTCGAAGTCGACAACTGAAAATGGGAACAAGTCAAAGTCAGCACAATGCAAAATCCGCATTTCAAAGTCGACAATTTGTAGTCGACAGCGCAACTCAAAGTCTGCAATTCAGTATCGACAATTCAAATTCGACATCAACGAAAATAAAAAAACACGTGGTGTTCTTCTGATTGTTAACTCAAAACTTGCGCTTTTCTCCATCATCACATCATTGACAGTGGATCTCTGACTTTGAATTGTGCCGATTTGAATTGTCGACTTTGAATTGTGCCGACTTTGAATTGTGACGACTTTGAATTGTACTGACTTTGAATTGTGCCGTCTTTGAATTGTGCTGCCTTTGAATTGTACTGACTTTGAATTGTGCCGTCTTTGAATTGCCAACTTTGAATTGTGCTGACTTTGAATAATGCTGACTTTGAACTATGCCTGCCAACTTCGAATTGTGCTGACTTTGAATTGTCGACTTTGAAGTGTACTGACTTTGAATTGTCTACTTCGAATTGCAAACTTTGATTTGCCGACTTTGAATTGCGGACTTTGAATTGACAACTTTGAATTGTCAACTTTGAATTGTCAACTTTGAATTGCCAAGTTTAAATTGTCAACTTTGAATTGCCAAGTTTGAATTGTCAACTTTGAATTGCCGTAGAACCGATAAATACAGACGAGTGTTGACGCAACTTTCAATTCGGTTCGTCTGAGATTTTCAGTCGAAGAAAAATGTGCAAGTTTTAGGTATCTAGCTCTGGTGCCCTTTCCATAATACAATCGCGGTGCCCCTTTCCGTCTCTGTTTGTCCGTGCTTGTCGAGGACTAAGTACTGCCAGACCGCGGCCTTGCGTGTTGCATCGTGCATTACGTGTATCGTGCATTACGTGTAGCGCCCGTGTGACGCATGCAGCGGTCAACAACTGCCTACACCCACAGAGAAATCCATTCCTCTCCTGTTCCCGGCACACTGACGGCGAAGGCAGACTCCAACGGTGTCAGTAATGAGTCGATTTGGGTTCGGGTTTCCAATATTTACTCTGTTAGTGGACGGGATGTTTCCTGATATCAGCTTTCATCCTACAAGCATGATCTATGAGAGGAGAGAGGGAGTGCAGGACATACGCCGTGGGGAGCGAAGCGCTGCCAGGACGAGTGACGGGAGTCAACAGACGAGAGTGTGAGAGGCCACTGTCGGTGCTGGACGACAACAAGCCTCGCAACGAACACCGGGGTAGTTCCGGCTTTCCTAACATGTTTCCGTGTAGAGAGGCGTTCAGGGAAATGCATGGACACTCCCTACACACAGCAGAGCTTTTAGCTGTGTACATTTACTGATTCCGTGGAGGGCTGGTTGCTGCATTTTCCTCCTTCCATCGCCGCATCCCATTGGCAGCGGCGTGATGGTGCCGTGCGGGACAAGTGTTTGTCTTTGATCTTCTCTCTCTGCCGCGTTCCAATCTCCCCGCTTCCTTTTGTCTCACACGCTCGATGAAAGCTGCAGAATTTCAACATTTGTGCCGCTCCAGTCCATAGCCAGCCAGGCACCCACCGTTCGCGAGAGCTCCGCTGGATGAGGCCCCAGGCATTACAGGAACAAAGCCCATCAGCCCGACGTTGTTTATGCTGTTGCCATAGATACACGGAGGGTTTTCATGCCTCACTTCTGGCTTTTATTTCGTCTCCCGGAGCAAGCTCCGTTCTTGTCGCTGAAAACTCTCCAATTCTTTTCTTTTTAAAGAACAGCAACGTTGTTCTAGAATTCTTACTGATGCAGAGATTCTGTCATTGTGCAACACGAAAAATAGACGAGAGCAAAAAATGATAAAAGCTTTGGATATGGCCTTATGCTGTAACTACTTCAACTCGGCGCTGTTGTAGAAAACAACAACCAACTGCCACAATGAGAAACTGAATTCTTTCAGCGAATCTTGACGACTTGTCAACCGTTGAATATTTCAACTTAAGTCGTGTTGTCTTTGCGTGCGAGAGGAACTTCTGGAGGTCAGATTAAAGGGTCGCAAGTTTGCTGCACGCCGGAACCTCTCGAACTATTTTTTCCATGAATCTGCAGTCTCAGGGCTCGGCTCTTGCTTGGGACCATGGCGTGGCAGTGTCCTGAATCTGCAGTCTCAGGGCTCGGCTCTTGCTTGGGACCATGGCGTGGCAGCAGTGTCTTTGCGTGAAGAGGAAAAGAATGTGCTCAGCAGTCTCTCTCCTGCACTAATTCCTGTCCGACTGCTGCTGGCCCTTCCGTGTGATGACGTAACTTGGCGTGCACAGCAACGACAATTCGGCACCAAAGCTCAGTCTGACGCAATCTGCAGCGCCGAGCCCTTCCTCGAGGAATTTCCCTCCCCAGAGGAAGCCTGCTTTCCCGACTCCAGTTTGGGTTGGGCAGGACAGATTCCGCTACCCTCCGGTCTGCGGGGCGCCTGGCACTCGTGCACCGTGCGACCCGATGGCGAAATGGCCACCTGCAGTGTCAGTCTGCCCATGGCCGCCTTGCCCGGCATCGGCTCGGCACCAGCTCCACACACTGTGAGAGTCCACTTCCGTGGGTGCCACACCCGTCTGCTGTCGCCTGCGACTCGCGTGGGTTTGGCTTGGGCTGCATGGACCTGGAGCTGCTTCCACGAGCAAGGTGCCAAACACGCACGGCCTTTCTCCACCAGGAGTAAAACCGAGTAACTGTGAGGACAATGCTGGAACACTGTAGTGGTGTAATTTGCCCTTGATGCGTTCTGTCGTGAGTCACATTGCGTTGAAAACCCCGCCCAGAGAATAGGGATAGTGTTGGTCGATGTTGCTGTGTATCATAACCGATGTGTCGGATCCATACTCAGGATGAATTTGGTTTGATTTGAAGAGGATTTGGTTTTGAGACGCAGATGCAAAAAATAATAATTTCCAGTGTAAAATTAGTGAAAAAACATTTTTCACCACTCGTGTACTCGTCACGCGCATTACTTTATCAACCTGAATCGCTTGTGTTTGGAGAGTGAGTGCTTGCACAGGTCTGCGTTGACTTTAGGCAACCTGAATCGCTTGTGTTTGGAGAGTGAGTGCTTGCACAGGTCTGCGTTGACTTTAGGCAACCTGAATCGCTTGTGTTTGGAGAGTGAGTGCTTGCACAGGTCTGCGTTGACTTTAGGGCCAAGCGCTTCGATGAATCGCTTCGTGTTTGTGGAGATGTGGAGTATGCGTGTTGCGACACGGTCTGCGCTTGAACTATTGAGGGCCACGCGCT
>JAWQFJ010011576.1:0-13616 GCA_034096865.1 Theodoxus fluviatilis
AATCAATCTCTCTCTCTCTCTCTCTCTCTCTCTCTCTCTCTCTCCTGTTCTTTTCCCTCGTCATTTCTTATCAGACTCAGTATGAGCATTAGACTAAAAATTAGTTACGTGAACAATTTTACCATCGTGTAACATATATTTCATTTTATTTAAATGTAATCACATATTTGAAGAGTTTTGATATGTCACTTTCTTATCAGAAGAAATATTTTACTATGTCTACAACTGATTCGCTAATGTTTTTAATTTGGACAATATGCTTTTTGCACTTATACCTACATGACGGTGTCGTTGGCCGCAGAGAATGCAATCCATCTCTCTCTCTGCTCTACTCTCTGCTCTCTCTTCTCGCTCTCTACTCTCTCTCTCTCGTCTCTCTTCTCTCCTCTCTCGCTCTCTCTCTCAAGTCTCAATGATTACACGCCACGACGTATGTATTTATGTATGTATGTATGTATGTATGTATGTATGAATGGTATGGAGTATGTATCCCACTGGATTCTTCTGAATGGACTCTGCGCTAGACTAAAAGTTCGGCTTCAGCTACAAGAAAACAACAGCTACGTGCTCTGCGCCGAAGTGGATGAAGATGTAGAAGTCTGCCTCAAAGATGCTACGAGCGCATTCACCTTCCTCAAAAGCCTGCAGCTTGATAAGCTTGTGGAAGTATGGAAGGCGAAAGAATCACAGGGCAGAATCGCGCGTTCCCCAGGCATCGACCACACCCTGTCATCATGCCATCTGAACAACCTGAAATTGAGCGATAAACTAACAAAGTTTGTAACAAAGGCAAGACTGCAGCTCGCAGAATGCAACACCCTGCTGCACACCTGCTACCCTGCAATCCACCCCAAAGAATGTGGCAGGTGTGGATTTGCGTCAGAGACAATCAGCCATATTCTCAACGGCTGCAGAGAAAGCAAAGACGCAATCCAGAAACGACATGACAGGGTGGTAGAGATTGTGCGAAGGGTTGTGAGCGAGGTCAACCCCCGTGCTCTGCTCCTAACTAACCAGATCGTGACCCGGTCCCACTTCACAAGCAGTAGCCAACCGTTTGAAGGCGTGCGTCACACCAAGCCAGACTTGTGTGTAATTGACAGTGAAAGTGGCGCATACACAATAGTGGAGATATCGGTTCCATTCGACGCTTTTGTCGAAGAATGCTACAACGCAAAGTTTGACAAGTATCTCCCACTTTGTGCAGAAATCCAGAACAACGGATTTAATTGTAAGATCTGTGTTCTTGTTGTGGGAGCCCTTGGAAGTGTTCACAGTCGTGTGATCAGTGGACTGCAGATGTGTAGGGATAGTCTGCAGCGATAGAGTGCAGGACTGCAGATGTGTGTCTGCAGCGATAGAGTGCAGGACTGCAGATGTGTGTCTGCAGCGATAGAGTGCAGGACTGCAGATGTGTGTCTGCAGCGATAGAGTGCAGGACTGCAGATGTGTGTCTGCAGCGATAGAGTGCAGGACTGCAGATGTGTGTCTGCAGCGATAGAGTGCAGGACTGCAGATGTGTGTCTGCAGCGATAGAGTGCAGGACTGCAGATGTGTGTCTGCAGCGATAGAGTGCAGGACTGCAGATGTGTGTCTGCAGCGATAGAGTGCAGGACTGCAGATGTGTGTCTGCAGCGATAGAGTGAAGAACATCAAATGTGTCTGCAGCGATAGAGTGAAGAACATCACGGGTGTCTGCAGTCACGAGCAGGGCTCGGGTGAGCTCGAATCTCTCAGCGCGGCAAGGCGCGCTATTGAGTGGCAACACTACACCTGTTCAAAGTCACAAAGCCTCCTTTCTTGTTTAGAGTTTGGTGCAAACCTCTCTCTTGACCGAGTCATCTCTACCCCCCCCCCCCCCCTTTGTCCCCTTGCCTGGCTGTCATCCCCCAGTCCCAGCTCAGCTACCGCATTCTCCATCCAAACAGAGGTTTACACAAGGTGTGCAGTCTAAACAAGATGTACAGTCAAGGCGTTCAGTCTACACAGGATGTACAGTCAAGGTGCGCAGTTTACACAAGGTGTACAGTCTACACAAGGTGTACAGTCTACACAAGGTGTGCAGTCTACACAAGGTGTGCAGTCTACACAAGGTGTGCAGTCTACACAAGGTGTACAGTCTACACAAGGCGTGCAGTCTACACAAGGTGTGCAGTCTACACAAGGTGTGCAGTCTACACAAGGTGTGCAGTCTACACAAGGTGTACAGTCTACACAAGGTGTGCAGTCTACACAAGATGTGCAGTCTACACAAGGTGTACAGTCAAGGCGTGCAGTCTACACAAGGTGTGCAGTCTACACAAGGCGTGCAGTCTACACAAGGTGTACAGTCTACACAAGGTGTGCAGTCTACACAAGGTGTGCAGTCTACACAAGGTGTGCAGTCAAGGTGTGCAGTCTACACAAGGTGTACAGTCTACACAAGGTGTGCAGTCTACACAAGGTGTACAGTCTACACAAGGTGTGTAGTCTACACAAGGTGTGCAGTCTACACAAGGTGTGCAGTCAAGGTGTGCAGTCTACACAAGGCGTGCAGTCTACACAAGGCGTGCAGTCTACACAAGGTGTACAGTCTACACAAGGTGTGCAGTCAAGGTGTGCAGTCTACACAAGGCGTGCAGTCTACACAAGGCGTGCAGTCTACACAAGGTGTACAGTCAAGGTGTGCAGTCTACACAAGGCGTGCAGTCTACACAAGGTGTACAGTCAAGGTGTGCAGTCTACACAAGGTGTACAGTCAAGGTGTGCAGTCTACACAAGGCGTGCAGTCTACACAAGGTGTACAGTCAAGGTGTGCAGTCTACACAAGATGTACAGTCAAGGTGTGCAGTCTACACAAGGCGTGCAGTCTACACAAGGCGTGCAGTCTACACAAGGTGTACAGTCAAGGTGTACAGTCTACACAAGGTGTACAGTCAAGGTGTGCAGTCTACACAAGGCGTGCAGTCTACACAAGGCGTGCAGTCTACACAAGGTGTACAGTCTACACAAGGCGTGCAGTCTACACAAGGCGTGCAGTCTACACAAGGTGTACAGTCTACACAAGGTGTACAGTCTACACAAGGTGTGCAGGCTACACAAGGTGTGCAGTCTACACAAGGTGTGCAGTCTACACAAGATGTACAGTCAAGGTGTACAGTCTACACAAGGTGTACAATATACACAAGGTGTGCAGTCTACACAAGGTGTACAGTCAAGGTGTGCAGTCTACACAAGGTGTGCAGTCTACACAAGATGTACAGTCAAGGTGTACAGTCTACACAAGGTGTACAGTCTACACTAGGTGTACAGTCAAGGTGTGCAGTCTACACAAGGTGTGCAGTCTACACAAGGTGTGCAGTCTACACAAGGTGTGCAGTCTACACAAGGTGTGCAGTCTACACAAGGTGTGCAGTCTACACAAGGTGTGCAGTCTACACAAGGTGTGCAGTCTACACAAGATGTACAGTCAAGGTGTACAGTCTACACAAGGTGTACAGTCCACTTTTGGCAGGTTATATCCAAATGTCTGGAACAGAAGAGGCATTACCACTCAGACCAAGCTGAAAGTATACAGGGCAGTGGTGCTCCCCACACTGCTATATGCATGTGAAACGTGGACTGTCTATCAACGCCATGCTAGAAAATTGAACCACTTTCACACAACAAGCCTCAGGAAGATCCTCGGCATAAAATGGCAGGACAAAATTCCAGACACAGTGGTACTGACCAAAGCAGGTCTCCCCAGCATCTTCACCCTCCTGATGCAGTCACAGCTTCGCTGGGCAGGGCACGTAGTCCGGATGCCAGACGAGAGACTGCCAAAGAGACTCTTCTATGGCGAGCTCCAGCATGGCCAGCGGCCCCATGGTGGGCAAAAGAAGCGCTTCAAAGACACCCTGAAAGCTTCACTGAAAGCTTTTGCCATCAATCCAGACACGTGGGAACGGGCTGCAATGGACCGATCCACCTGGCGCTCTTCCATCCACCAAGGTGCCAAGACATGCGAGGCAAATAGGATCACTGCCGCAGAAAAGATGAGGCAAGCCCGAAAGGCCCATGCTGTCAACCCCCCTGGAGACGTCCCACTTGTCCCATGTCCCTTCTGTTCCCGAACCTTCCGTGCCAGGATCGGCCTCGTTAGCCATCTGCGCACACACAGACAGAACCAGTCCCAGCAACCCCCCGGATGACTAGAGTGGTCCTCGTCGACTCGACGGACGAACAACAACAACAACAACAACAGTCTACACAAGGTGTACAGTCAAGGTGTGCAGTCTACACAAGATGTGCAGTCTACACAAGGTGTGCAGTCTACACAAGGTGTGCAGTCTACACAAGGTGTACAGTCAACACAAGGTGTGCAGTCTACACAAGGTGTGCAGTCTACACAAGGTGTGCAGTCTACACAAGGTGTACAGTCTACACAAGGTGTGCAGTCTACACAAGGTGTGCAGTCTACACAAGGTGTGCAGTCTACACAAGGTGTGCAGTCTACACAAGGTGTGCAGTCTACACAAGGTGTGCAGTCTACACAAGGTGTGCAGTCTACACAAGGTGTGCAGTCTACACAAGGTGTGCAGTCTACACAAGGTGTGCAGTCTACACAAGGTGCGCAGTCTACACAAGGTGTGCAGTCTACACAAGGTGTGCAGTCTACACAAGGTGTACAGTCTACACAAGGTGTGCAGTCTACACAAGGTGTACAGTCTACACAAGGTGTGCAGTCTACACAAGGTGTGCAGTCTACACAAGGTGTACAGTCTTCACAAGGTGTACAGTCTACACAAGGTGTGCAGTCTACACAAGGTGTGCAGTCTACACAAGGTGTGCAGTCTACACAAGGTGTGCAGTCTACACAAGGTGTGCAGTCTACACAAGGTGTGCAGTCTACACAAGGTGTGCAGTCTACACAAGGTGTGCAGTCTACACAAGGTGTGCAGTCTACACAAGGTGTGCAGTCTACACAAGGTGTGCAGTCTACACAAGGTGTGCAGTCTACACAAGGTGTACAGTCTTCACAAGGTGTACAGTCTACACAAGGTGTGCAGTCTACACAAGGTGTACAGTCAAGGTGTACAGTCTACACAAGGTGTGCAGTCTACACAAGGTGTACAGTCTACACTAGGTGTACAGTCTACACAAGGTGTGCAGTCTACACAAGGTGTGCAGTCTACACAAGGTGTGCAGTCTACACAAGGTGTGCAGGCTACACAAGGTGTGCAGTCTACACAAGGTGTGCAGTCTACACAAGGTGTGCAGTCTACACAAGGTGTGCAGTCTACACAAGGTGTGCAGTCTACACAAGGTGTGCAGTCTACACAAGGTGTGCAGTCTACACAAGGTGTGCAGTCTACACAAGGTGTACAGTCTACACAAGGTGTGCAGTCTACACAAGGTGTGCAGTCTACACAAGGTGAGCAGTCTACACAAGGTGTGCAGTCTACACAAGGTGTACAGTCTACACAAGGTGTACAGTCTACACAAGGTGTGCAGTCTACACAAGGCGCGCAGTCTACACAAGGTGTGCAGTCTACACAAGATGTACAGTCTACACAAGGTGTACAGTCTACACAAGGTGTACAGTCTACACAAGATGTGCAGTCTACACAAGGTGCGCAGTCTACACAAGGTGTGCGGTCTACACAAGGTGCGCAGTCTACACAAGGTGTGCAGTCTACACAAGATGTACAGTCTACACAAGATGTACAGTCTACACAAGGCGTGCAGTCTACACAAGGTGTACAGTCTACACAAGGTGTGCAGTCTACACAAGGTGTACAGTCAAGGTGTGCAGTCTACACACGGTGTACAGTCTACACAAGGTGCGCAGTCTACACAAGGTGTGCAGTCTACACAAGGTGCACAGTCTACACAAGGTGTGCAGTCTACACAAGGTGTGCAGGCTACACAAGGTGTGCAGTCTACATAAGGTGTGCAGTCTACACAAGGTGTACAGTCTACACAAGGTGTACAGTCTACACAAGGTTCGCAGTCTACACAAGGTGTGCAGTCTACACAAGGCGTGCAGTCTACACAAGGTGTACAGTCTACACAAGGTGTGCAGTCTACACAAGATGTACAGTCAAGGTGTGCAGTCTACACAAGGTGGGCAGTCTATACAAGGTGTGCAGTCTACACAAGGTGTGAAGTGGCCGAGTGGTTAGCGCGCTGGACCTACAACCGCTTGCGGCCAGTGGGTGCGGCGTACGAAGCTGCGCGGTCCCCAGAATTGCATCCTTGAGCAAGATGCTTAACTCCCATTGCTTCTCCCCACCCAGGAGTGAAACCGGGTACCAAATGGCCCTCTTTAGGGCTACCAAACGGCCCTCCTCAGAGCCTCTCCCCAGGTCCTTCGGATGAGACCTTAATAAACCGAGGTCTAGTGTGTGATACGCATTCACAACATCAAAATCACGCACTATAAAGATCCTGACGCTCATGTCCTCGACGGGTGGGTGTCGGCCACAGTAAAAACACCCAGCACGCACAATTCCTCCTTTGTGGAAAACAGTGTGCCAGCGCCCTTGGCAGCAGGACACTGTTCTCATTGACTTGAGACACTACACACTGAGAGGCAGCCTCGACATCGGCTGAAGCGCTTTGAGTCTCACTGAGTGGGAGTATCGCGGGGTATAAGAGTGATTTATAATAATAATAATAATAATAATAATAATAAGGTGTACAGTCTACACAAGATGTACATGCAAGGTGTGCTGTCTATACAAGGTGTGCAGTCTACACAAGGTGTGCAGTCTACACAAGGTGCGCAGTCTACACAAGGTGTGCAGTCTACACAAGGTGTGCAGTCTACACAAGGTGTACAGTCTACACAAGGTGTGCAGTCTACACAAGGTGTACAGTCTACACAAGGCGTGCAGTCTACACAAGGTGTACAGTCTACACAAGGTGTGCAGTCTACACAAGGTGTGCAGTCTACACAAGGTGAGCAGTCTCCACAAGGTGTGCAGTCTACACAAGGTGTACAGTCTACACAAGGTGTGCAGTCTACACAAGGTGTGCAGTCTACACAAGGTGTACAGTCTACACAAGGTGTACAGTCTACACAAGGTGTGCAGTCTACACAAGGTGTGCAGTCTACACAAGGTGTGCAGTCTACACAAGGTGTACAGTCTACACAAGGTTCGCAGTCTATACAAGGTGTACAGTCTACACAAGGTGTGCAGTCTACACAAGGTGTACAGTCTACACAAGGCGTGCAGTCTGCACAAGGTGTGCAGTCTACACAAGGTGTGCAGTCAAGGTGTGCAGTCTACACAAGGTGTGCAGTCTACACAAGGTGTACAGTCTACACAAGGTGTGCAGTCTACACAAGGTGTGCAGTCTACACAAGGTGTGCAGTCTACACAAGGCGTGCAGTCTACACAAGGTGTACAGTCAAGGTGCGCAGTCTACACAAGGTGTGCAGTCTACACAAGGCGTGGAGTCTACACAAGGTGTGCAGTCTACACAAGGTGTGCAGTCTACACAAGGTATGCAGTCTACACAAGGTGTGCAGTCTACACAAGGTGTGCAGTCTACACAAGGTGTACAGTCTACACAAGGTGTACAGTCTACACAAGGTGTACAGTCAAGGTGCGCAGTCTACACAAGGTGTGCAGTCTACACAATGTATGCAGTCTACACAAGGTGTACAGTCTACACAAGGTGTACAGTCTACACAAGGTGTGCAGTCTACACAAGGTGTGCAGTCTACACAAGGTGTACAGTCTACACAAGGTGTGCAGTCTACACAAGGTGTGCAGTCTACACAAGGTCTGCAGTCTACACAAGGCGTGCAGTCTAGAGCTGATGCCTGTCTTCAAACAGCAGTAAGTGGAAGCAAGACGTGCCATCTCTCTCTCTCTCTCTCTCTCTCTCTCTCTCTCTATCTATCTATCTATCTATCTATCTATCTATCTCTCTCTCTCTCTCACTCTCTGTCTGTCTCTCTCTGTCTGTCTCTCTCTCTCTCTCTCTGTCTCTCTCTCTGTCTCTGTCTTTCTCTATGTCTGTCTCTCTCTGTCTCTCTCTCTCTGTCTCTCTCTCTCTCTCTGTGTGTGTCTCTGTCTGTCTCTCTCTGTCTTTCTCTGTCTGTCTCTCTGTGTGTCTCTCTCTATGTCTCTCTGTCCCTCTCTCTGTCTCTCTGTGTCTCTGTCTGTCTCTCTCTGTCTGTCTCTCTCTCTCTTTATTTGAAGAGGATACACTTGAATATTTCGTCCATCCTCCAGTGGTCTTGTGTTTTAGAAAGTCCTCTCTTCTCTCTCTCTCTCTCTCTCTCTCTCTCTCTCTCTCTCTCTTTCTCAGGGCTTGCCTCTGTCAAAGTCACGGCACTTCACCAATGCCAAACTGCTGGTGTCTACCAAGTGTCGTGTGTCAGGGAGCGTGAGCTTTAGCCAGGAATGGGGACAAAGCTCAGACCCGCTAACCCGCATCTTCTCTGTTCAAATGCCAAGGAAGTTCCAGCCATAACCTCCCCTTTGTCCCCGTGCAGCCAAGAGAGGGAACACACAGACATCTGGAGGGGAGGGACTCCAAGAAACAGGTCTGCAGTGTGTACAGAGAAACTACCTGTCGATCAGTCGAGTTTGAATATCATTTCACAGGTGTCACTGTACAAGGTGTCACTGTCACATGTGTCACTGTCACAGATGTCACGGTCACAGGTGCCACTGTCACAGTTGTCACTGTCACAGGTGTCACTGTCACAGGTGTCACTGTCACAGGTGTCACTGTCGTCTGCAGTGAATTCAAGTCCAAGTGTACGGCAGCATGAACTGGTGGCGGGAGAGGCTTGCCTACCACGCACGTGCTACGTACAGGCTGCCGTGCTGTGTACAGGCTGCCGTGCTGTGTACAGGCTGTCGTGCTGTGTACAGGCTGCCGTGCTGTGTACAGGCTGCCGTGCTGCGTACAGGCTGCCGTGCTGCGTACAGGCTGTCGTGCTGTGTACAGGCTGCCGTGCTGCGTACAGGCTGTCGTGCTGCGTACAGGCTGTCGTGCTGTGTACAGGCTGTCGTGCTGTGTACAGGCTGCCGTGCTGCGTACAGGCTGTCGTGCTACGTACAGGTTGTCGTGCTGCGTACAGACTGTCGTGCTACGTACAGGCTGCCGTGCTGCGTACAGGCTGCCGTGCTGCGTACAGGCTGTCGTGCTGCGTACAGGCTGTCGTGCTGCGTACAGGCTGCCGTGCTGCGTACAGACTGTCGTGCTACGTACAGGTTGTCGTGCTGCGTACAGACTGTCGTGCTACGTACAGGCTGCCGTGCTGCGTACAGGCTGCCGTGCTGCGTACAGGCTGCCGTGCTGTGTACAGGCTGCCGTGCTTTGTACAGGCTGCCGTGCTACGTACAGACTGTCGTGCTGCGTACAGGCTGTCGTGCTGCGTACAGGCTGTCGTGTTGTGTACAGGCTGTCGTGCTGTGTACAGACTGTCGTGCTGTGTACAGACTGTCGTGCTGTGTACAGACTGTCGTGCTGCGTACAGGCTGTCGTGCTGAGTACAGGCTGTCGTGCTGTGTACAGGCTGCCGTGCTGCGTACAGGCTGTCGTGCTGCGTACAGGCTGTCGTGCTGCGTACAGGTTGTCGTGCTGCGTACAGGCTGCCGTGCTGCGTACAGGCTGTCGTGCTGTGTACAGGCTGCCGTGCTGTGTACAGACTGCCGTGCTGCGTACAGGCTGTCGTGCTGCGTACAGGCTGTCGTGCTGCGTACAGGCTGTCGTGCTGTGTACAGGCTGCCGTGCTGTGTACAGGCTGTCGTGCTGCGTACAGGCTGTCGTGCTGTGTACAGGCTGCCGTGCTGTGTACAGACTGCCGTGCTGCGTACAGGCTGTCGTGCTGCGTACAGGCTGTCGTGCTGCGTACAGGCTGTCGTGCTGTGTACAGGCTGCCGTGCTGCGTACAGACTGCCGTGTTGTGTACAGGCTGCCGTGCTACGTACAGGCTGTCGTGCTGCGTACAGGCTGCCGTGCTGTGTACAGGCTGCCGTGCTGCGTACAGGTTGTCGTGCTACGTACAGACTGCCGTGTTGTGTACAGGCTGTCGTGCTGTGTACAGGCTGTCGTGCTGCGTACAGGCTGTTTTACTGCGTAGATGCTGCCGTGCTGTGTACAGGCTGTCGTGCTGTGTACAGGCTGTCGTGCTGTGTACAGGCTGTCGTGCTGTGTACAGGCTGTCGTGCTGCGTACAGGTTGTCGTGCTACGTACAGACTGCCGTGTTGTGTACAGGCTGTCGTGCTGTGTACAGGCTGTCGTGCTACGTACAGGCTGCCGTGCTACGTACAGGTTGCCGTGCTGCGTACAGGTTGTCGTGCTACGTACAGGCTGTCGTGCTGTGTACAGGCTGTCGTGCTGTGTACAGGCTGCCGTGCTGTGTACAGGCTGCCGTGCTGTGTACAGGCTGCCGTGCTGTGTACAGGCTGCCGTGCTGTGTACAGGCTGCCGTGCTGCGTACAGGTTGTCGTGCTACGTACAGGCTGCCGTGCTGTGTACAGGCTGTCGTGCTGCGTACAGGCTGTTTTACTGCGTAGATGCTGCCGTGCTGTGTACAGGCTGTCGTGCTGTGTACAGGCTGTCGTGTTGTGTACAGGCTGCCGTGCTGCGTACAGGCTGCCGTGCTGCGTACAGGCTGTCGTGCTGCGTACAGGCTGCCGTGCTGTGTACAGACTGTCGTGCTGCGTACAGGCTGTCGTGTTGTGTACAGGCTGCCGTGTTGTGTACAGGCTGCCGGGCTGTGTACAGGCTGCCGTGCTGCATACAGGCTGTCGTGCTGCGTACAAGCACCCGTGCTGTGTACAGGCTGCCGTATAAACTCTAGCTCTACCAGTGAAATGAAAGGCTTAGTTCATATCACAATGACAGTCCAGTGAAATGAGAGGCTTAGTTCATAACAAGACAAATGTGATACATACCAGTGAAATGAAAGACATAGTTTATACCAGGATGACAGTGATTATACCAGTGAAATGAAAGGCTTATTTTATAACAAGATGACAGTGATATCTACTATTGAGAGCCACGGGTCTGGAGAGACCATCTTATCTAGCTTGTCGTAGACTGCATATACTTCTCTAGCTTGTCATAGACTGCCTATACTTCTCTAGCTTGCCATAGACTGCATATACTTCTCTAGCTTGTCGTAGACTGCATATACTTTTCTAGCTTGTCGTAGACTTTGTAGACTTATCTACCTGGCTAAAAACTACGTATATTTCTCTAGTTTGTTGTAGACTGCATATACGTCTCTAGCTTGTAGTAGACTGCATATACTTTTCTAGCTTGCCACAGACTTTGTAGACTTCTCTACCTGGCTAAAAACTACGTATATTTCTCTAGTTTGCTGTAGACTGCATATACTTTTCTAGCTTGCTACATACTTTGTAGACTTCTCTACCTGGCTAAAAACTACGTATATTTCTCTAGTTTGTTGTAGACTGCATATACGTCTCTAGCTTGTAGTAGACTGCATATACTTCTCTAGCTTGCTACATACTTTGTAGACTTCTCTACCTGGCTAAAAGCTACGTATACTTCTCTAGTTTGCTGTAGACTGCATATACTTCTCTAGCTTGCTACATACTTTGTAGACTTCTCTACCTGGCTAAAAGCTATGTATACTTCTCTAGTTTGCTGTAGACTGCATATACTTCTCTAGCTTGCTACATACTTTGTAGACTTCTCTACCTGGCTAAAAACTACGTATATTTCTCTAGTTTGTTGTAGACTGCATATACGTCTCTAGCTTGTAGTAGACTGCATATACTTCTCTAGCTTGCTACATACTTTGTAGACTTCTCTACCTGGCTAAAAGCTACGTATACTTCTCTAGTTTGCTGTAGACTGCATATACTTCTCTAGCTTGCTACATACTTTGTAGACTTCTCTACCTGGCTAAAAGCTACGTATTCTTCTCTAGTTTGTTGTAGACTACGTAGACCACTATAACTTTTTATAGACTATGTAGACTAGCCTAGCTAGTTGTAGACTACGTAGACTTCTCTAGCTTGCTGTAGAATACGGAAATATCTCTAACTAGATGTAGACTACGTAGACACATCTAGATATGAGTGACTGCTATTCTCCCTTGTTGAGTGTAAGTCTGACATTTCTTCATCATTTTATCACCTCAACAGTCAAAACTGCCTCAACAGATCAAGGTAGTTGTAGATTACACTCTAGCTAGTTGCAGATTACACTCTAGCTAGTTGCAGATTACACTCTAGCTAGTTGCAGATTACACTCTAGCTTGTTGTAGATTACACTCTAGCTAGTTGCAGATTACACTCTAGCTAGTTGCAGATTACAATCTAGCTAGTTGCAGATTACACTCTAGCTAGTTGCATATTACGCTCTAGCTAGTTGCAGATTACACTCTAGCTAGTTGCAGATTACACTCTAGCTAGTTGCAGATTACACTCTAGCTAGTTGCATATTACGCTCTAGCTAGTTGCAGATTACACTAAACTAGTTGCAGATTACACTCTAGCTAGTTGCAGATTACACTCTAGCTAGTTGCAGATTACACTCTAGCTAGTTGCAGATTACACTCTAGCTAGTTGCAGATTACACTCTAGCTAGTTGCATATTACGCTCTAGCTAGTTGCAGATTACACTCTAGCTAGTTGCAGATTACACTCTAGCTAGTTGCAGATTACACTCTAGCTAGTTGCAGATTACACTCTAGCTAGTTGCATATTACGCTCTAGCTAGTTGCAGATTACACTCTAGCTAGTTGCAGATTACACTCTAGCTAGTTGCAGATTACACTCTAGCTAGTTGCAGATTACACTCTAGCTAGTTGCATATTACGCTCTAGCTAGTTGCAGATTACACTCTAGCTAGTTGCAGATTACACTCTAGCTAGTTGCAGATTACACTCTAGCTAGTTGCAGATTACACTCTAGCTAGTTGCAGATGACGTAGACAACGTTCCCTTTCACACTCACCTTTGACCTTCTTGCTTGCAGCCTACCTCTGGAGCTGAATTACTTGGTCACGTGCTCTCTGAGGAACCACCTGACTTGAAAGCACAGACAGTCCGCAACACAGACAGTCCGCAACACAGACAGTCCGCAACACAGACAGTTCGCAACACAGACAGTCCGCAACACATATGGTCCAGGACTCACGGTGCAGCGCCATTAGGGGCTGCAGTGTAGGATGCCGACAAGGGAGGCTACTCCCATTCACAGGGAGAGGGCCCAGGGAGCGCGCTCTAGCCTGGAGCTGCAGAGAAAGTCACACCTGCACGCACCTGGCCACACCACGCCTGCTCTGTCTGGCTGGACAGCCCTCGCTTTTATGGCCCGTGGCCGCTGGGAAGGGGGAGGGGGGGGGGGAGGGGGTGGGGGAAGGGGAGGTTAGCGGGGGAAGGGTGAGGGGGGAGGGGGTGGGGTAGCCAGAGTGAAGGGTGGTATGTGAGGGTAGCAGTGAGCGATTGGGGAGGGGGTTAGCACGGTGTGCGGTAGTGGTAGAGGGGGGGTAGCAGTGAAGGGTGAGGGTGAGGGTGGGGTGGGGTGAAGATGGGGTGGGAGAGAGATGGGACTGCGTGAGAGCATGACGGGGGAGAAGAGCTGGGGGGAGAGCTATGGGATGGTGAACAATGCATAAGGGTGTTGAGTGTTTGACAATGACCTCT
>JAWQFJ010011578.1:5000-7500 GCA_034096865.1 Theodoxus fluviatilis
TTTCGTTTATCCCTTTGTAATCAGATCATCAGTGCAAACATTCATCGATAAAGTAGTGGAAAAAACGACACCAAGGTACTTCTAAAATCCTGTTGTTGAGAAACCATTTCCCTCTTTCGCTAGGTGCGCACTCTTTGGAAGATCATTACTTTTTTCCTACGTTGATAATCAGACTTAATGCTTTAGTCACCCTGGGTAGGTTGTCAAGTTTATTTTGTAGCTCAGCAGTAGTAGTAGTGGTAGTAGTAGAGAGGAGAACAAAGTATTCGGCAAATGAAAGGAAGTTCTTTCGTTCCTGGTTTACCACACGTGCGGAGTTGGTCAGCGGCTGAGTTCCTTTTTGCATTGAAGCACTCGTAATTCAACCAGAGCGATCGGTTTGCAGGGAAATGATGCTCAAGATTTATTTCCTCATACACTCAGCACAAGAGAGAATGGCCGAATCGAACCTCTGAAGAGCTTTCTAGGAGATCGGAAAACTGAAGAGTTCGGACTTACTTCGTGACTTACTTGCTTTGTCGCTGTCCCACTTGACTTACGTGATGAACATCTTTTTTGGTAATAGTCTGAGGATACGAGTTGGAGGACCAACAAGCTTAAAACTCTTAACAGATCTGTCTGTCTTCTCTGTCTGTCTGTCTCCCTCCCTCCCTCCTCACTCCCTCCTCGCTCCCTCCTCGCTCCCCCTCTTCTTTCTCCCCCATCTTCTCTCTCCCCCCTCTTCTCTCTCTCTCTCTCTCTCTCTCTCTCTCTCTCTCTCTCTCTCTCTCTCTCTCTCTCTCTCTCTCTCTCTCTCTCTCTCACCCCTTGTCCCCATGGGTGGAGGCGGACAATCGTGATGGCTACCTTTTGGTCCCATATTCTTGTTGATGGAGTCCGTGGCACCCGCGCCTAGGGATGGAGGTGGATAACTGCTTCGTGGATCCCTGCGTGTCACTCGGTTCAAATCTGGGAGCACCAAGTTGTTTGTGAACCTGGTCGCAGTACTCCATGGTGTACATATTCAGTGGAGGATTCCCAACCGGTAGCTCTTGCTCCGCTGTTATAGCGAGACGTGACATGCACATCACTGATGATAAGACACAAGTTTATTAAACGCAACACGACGACGTGTTTTTTTTTAATTTGTACTTTTTCTCCATTTACTGTTCATGACATTTGACACAAGACGTAGTATTATTGGCAAACGTGTGCGTTACTATCATGAATTCGATACAGCGTGCCGTTGTTGTGTTGAAACGAAGCGAGCCAGGCGGGTTGGTCATGAAATGAAGGGTGTATCTAGAAAGGCCAGTAGTTCAGTCGGGAACGAGAAGGAAAGCACAGAGCTACTTACATGTGTAAACAGCTGTGGAAATGTATTTTATGTGTTGAAAATTGTGGAAATATGATTGGGGGGGGGGGGTGTCTTATCTCTCCTTGCAAAATGTATGACGTAAGAAAATATATCCATGACCCTTCCTGAATGAGGATGTTATATAGTGCGCTTGACCTGTAGTCGCTTGCGGCTGGCGGGTGTGGCGTTCGAGGCTGCGCGGTTCCCGGAGTTGCATCCTTGAGCGAGATGCTTTACTCACAATACTTCTCCCCACCCAGGAGTAAAACGGGTACCTGTGAGGGAAGCTCAATGATGGCACACTGTAGTGCGATAACCCCTTGTATGCGGCCATGAGCCAGCGTCGGGTTGGAATCCTCCCCAGGCGGTCCTGTTACCTGATCGTGTGCGTCTTAAATGTCTGTCACTGTGGTTGTTGTCGTGTGCCTGTGAAGGATTGATCAAGCGGCCCAGTGATCAGGCGGTAAAAAGTAAAGCGGTTAGAGATCCAGACAGGGGGGATGTCGCTATATAAAACCCACCTTTTACCTTTTATTCACTCCTAAAAACGAAAGCGTTGTATGCTTAGAAATTACTGAGCCGGGCAACATTCGTCGTGCGAGTACATTTTATGTACAATATATATCAATGATAACCATCGTCTTTGACGTGGGCATATGGAACATCTCGGGCGCAATCAATACTGCAGCTGGCGACGCCTGAGTCAGGCGGACTCGGACAGGAGAGGCTGGATCAATGGACTGTGGGTTGGAGACTCAATGGACTGTGGGTTGGAGACTGATGACGCTGCGTCACGCCATCTCGCGTGTGTTCTTTTTGCATCATGTAGACAGGCAAAGTGTTTTGCCGTTAGGGTCGCTGCCAACTTTGCCGCACGCCTTTGCATACCAATATGGGTAGTTGTGCTGGTGTCTGTGTGTAGCCTGTGCGTGCCTCTATGTGTGCCCACGAGTAAAGGGCAGTGCGCGCGAGCGTGCACAGACACACACACACACACACTCACATACATACACACACACATACACACACATACACACATGTATACACACACACATACACACACATACACACATACACACATACACACACACACACATACACACATACACACACATACACACATGTATACACACATACACACATGTATACACACACACATACACA
>JAWQFJ010011579.1:7500-17500 GCA_034096865.1 Theodoxus fluviatilis
TCATCAGCAAATTAGTTAACTGGTATTTCTGATGCATCTGCCATAAGTTTTTTTTATAATCGTGTTTACACTTCTCTTTGACTTCAATGGCATTGGCACTGATAACAAAGGAATTTTTTCCGGACCGCATTTGCTGTTTTGTTTCGAGCCTCGAAAACGCTGAAAAAACAGAGATGCTGCATTTCCGGTTCACAAACATTTCACGTTGTCGTAAATGAATCTGAACACATTACAAGTTTTGCCAGAGAAGCCATATCTCCCGAGAATTGTCCATAACGCAGTCCTGCTCACACTGTCAAACGCTTTCCGAAAGTCTATGAAACTAGAATACCCTTTTCTTTTTTCCGACGGATATCTGTCAACCTTGTCATGTAACACAAATATGTTGTCACAAGTGGGGATTCCCTTACGAAATCCAACCTTTTCGTCGACAATGATTTCACTAACATCGACACATTGATCTAGTCTATTTTTTGCGATATATAAGAACACTTTGCTAGAACACTTGTCAAAATGATCCTACTGTTGTTCTCAGGATGTGTGTGGTCACCCCTTTTGAGTAATGAGACAATTACGGTTTCTCTCCAAGATCGTGAAAAATCATCCTTCAGGGTTTGCATTAAACAATCGGACAAAACGACGTACATGAACATAAGCTGATCATTTAATCTTTTCCACCAATATCCCGTCACCTCCGCCTGCTGCATATCCTCGTATAGCCTCTTGATAGACTCTGTCACCTCGTTCACTCGAATTGGTTTGTCTTAGCGATCTGTCTCACTGCTAAGCTCATCTGTAGGTGTTATGTTATTGTCGACTGGTAGAAGCCCGTTTTTTCATTCTGCAGAAATGAGAGAGAGAGAGAGAGAGAGAGAGAGAGAGAGAGATAGAGAGAATAAATCAGAATCAGAATCAGTAAAAGCTTCATTGTATGCACAGGTGCTGCATTCCAGTGGGACAAGAAAAAGCCAAGCGGCACACTGTCCAGACTGTCGGACAAGACAGTGTGTCTGTCTGCAAAGCAGGGCGAGACAGGCCAGTACCGCCACTACGACGTCCACTCTCTGTACGGATGGTCCCAAACACTGCCCACTCTCCAGTGAGTCAACCTGGAGTGAGTTTTGTCCTGGAGTGAGTGAGTTGTGTCCTGGAGTGAGTTGTATCCTGAAGTGAGTTGTGTCCTGGAGGGAGGGAGTTGTCCTGGAGTGAGTGAGTTGTCCTGGAGTGAATAAGTTGTCCTGGAGTGAGTTGTGTCCTGGAGTGAGTTGTATCCTGGAGTGAGTTGTGTCCTGGAGTGAGTTGTGTACTGGAGTGAGTTGTGCCCTGGAGTGAGTGAGTTGTCCTGGAGTGAATGTGTTGTGTGCTGGAGTGAGTGAGTTTTCCCGGAGTGAGTTGTGTCCTGGAGTGAGTGAATTGTGTCCTGGAGTGAGTGAGTTGTCTTGGAGTGAGTGAGTTGTCCTGGAGTGAGTGAGTTGTGTCCTGGAGTGAGTGAGTTGTCCTGGAGTGAATGTGTTGTGTGCTGGAGTGAGTGAGTTGTCCCGGAGTGAGTTGTGTCCTGGAGTGAGTGAATTGTGTCCTGGAGTGAGTGAGTTGTCTTGGAGTGAGTGAGTTGTCCCGGAGTGAGTTGTGTCCTGGAGTGAGTGAATTGTGTGCTGGAGTGAGTGAGTTGTCTTGGAGTGAGCGAGTTGTGTGCTGGAGGGAGTGAGTTGTGTGCTGGAGCGAGTGAGTGGGTTGTGTGCTGGAGCGAGTGAGTGAGCGAGTTGTGTGCTGGAGGGAGTGACTTGTGTCATGGGATGAGTGAGGTGTCCTGGAGCGAGTGAGCGAGTTGAGTGGTGGACTGAGTCGTGTGCTGGAGTGAGTCGTGTACTAGAGTGAGTTGTGTCCTGGAGTGAGTGAGTTGTGTCCTGGAGTGAGTGAGTTGTGTCCTGGAGTGAGTGAGTTGTGTCCTGGAGTGAGTTGTGTCCTGGAGTGAGTGAGTTGTGTGCTGGAGTGAGTGAGATGTGTCTTGGAGTGAGTGATTTGTGTCTTGGAGTGAGTGCGTTGTGTCCTAGATTGAATGAGTTGTGTCCTGGAGTGAAGTGAGTTGTGTCCTGGAGTGTGTGAGTTGTGTTCTGGAGTGAGTGAGTTGTGTCCTGGATTGAGTGAGTTGTATCCTGGAGTGAGTGAGTTATATTATGGAGTGAGTGAGTTGTGTCTTGGAGTGAGTGAGTTGTGTCTTGGAGTGAGTGCGTTGTGTCCTGGAGTGAGTGAGTTGTGTCCTGGAGTGAGTGAGTTGTGTCCTGGAGTGAGTGAGTTGTGTCCTGAGTGAAGTGAGTTGTGTCCTGGAGTGAGTGAGTTGTGTCCTAGAGTGAGTGAGTTGTGTCCTGGAGTGAGTGAGTTGTATCCTGGAGTGAGTGAGTTGTATTATGGAGTGAGTGAGTTGTGTCCTGGAGTGAGTGAGTTGTGTCCTGGAGTGAGTGAGTTGTGTCCTGGAGTGAGTGAGTTGTCCTGGAGTGAGAGAGTTGTGTTCTGGTGTGAGTGAGATGTGTCCTGGAGTGAGTGAGTTGTGTCCTGGAGTGAGTGAGTTGTGTCCTGGAGTGAGTGAGTTGTGTGCTGGAGTGAGTGAGTTGTGTGCTGGAGTGAGTGAGTTGTGTGCTGGAGTGAGTGAGTTATGTCCTGGGATGAGTGAGGTGTCCTGGAGTGAGTGAGGTGTGTCCTGGAGTGAGAGAGTTGTGTTCTGGAGTAAGTCGTGTTCTGGAGTGAGTTTTGTCCTGGACTGAGTGAGTTGTGTACTGGACTGAGTGAGTTTTGCCCTGGAGTGAGTGAATTGTGTCCTGGAGTGAGTAAGTTGTGTTCTGGTGTGAGTGAGATGTGTCCTGGAGTGAGTGAGTTGTGTCCTGGAGTGAGTGAGTTGTGTCCTGGAGTGAGTGAGTTGTGTGCTGGAGTGAGTGAGTTGTGTGCTGGAGTGAGTGAGTTGTGTGCTGGAGTGAGTGAGTTGTGTGCTGGAGTGAGTGAGTTATGTCCTGGGATGAGTGAGGTGTCCTGGAGTGAGTGAGGTGTGTCCTGGAGTGAGAGAGTTGTGTTCTGGAGTAAGACGTGTTCTGGAGTGAGTTTTGTCCTGGACTGAGTGAGTTGTGTACTGGACTGAGTGAGTTTTGCCCTGGAGTGAGTGAATTGTGTCCTGGAGTGAGTGAATTGTGTCCTGGAGTGAGTGAGTTGTCTTGGAGTGAGTGAGTTGTCCTGGAGTGAGTGAGTTGTGTCCTGGAGTGAGTGAGTTGTCCTGGAGTGAATGTGTTGTGTGCTGGAGTGAGTGAGTTGTCCCGGAGTGAGTTGTGTCCTGGAGTGAGTGAATTGTGTCCTGGAGTGAGTGAGTTGTCTTGGAGTGAGTGAGTTGTCCCGGAGTGAGTTGTGTCCTGGAGTGAGTGAATTGTGTGCTGGAGTGAGTGAGTTGTCTTGGAGTGAGCGAGTTGTGTGCTGGAGGGAGTGAGTTGTGTGCTGGAGCGAGTGAGTGGGTTGTGTGCTGGAGCGAGTGAGTGAGCGAGTTGTGTGCTGGAGGGAGTGACTTGTGTCATGGGATGAGTGAGGTGTCCTGGAGCGAGTGAGCGAGTTGAGTGGTGGACTGAGTCGTGTGCTGGAGTGAGTCGTGTACTAGAGTGAGTTGTTTCCTGGAGTGAGTGAGTTGTGTCCTGGAGTGAGTGAGTTGTGTCCTGGAGTGAGTTGTGTCCTGGAGTGAGTGAGTTGTGTGCTGGAGTGAGTGAGATGTGTCTTGGAGTGAGTGATTTGTGTCTTGGAGTGAGTGCGTTGTGTCCTAGATTGAATGAGTTGTGTCCTGGAGTGAAGTGAGTTGTGTCCTGGAGTGTGTGAGTTGTGTTCTGGAGTGAGTGAGTTGTGTCCTGGATTGAGTGAGTTGTATCCTGGAGTGAGTGAGTTATATTATGGAGTGAGTGAGTTGTGTCTTGGAGTGAGTGAGTTGTGTCTTGGAGTGAGTGCGTTGTGTCCTGGAGTGAGTGAGTTGTGTCCTGGAGTGAGTGAGTTGTGTCCTGGAGTGAGTGAGTTGTGTCCTGAGTGAAGTGAGTTGTGTCCTGGAGTGAGTGAGTTGTGTCCTAGAGTGAGTGAGTTGTGTCCTGGAGTGAGTGAGTTGTATCCTGGAGTGAGTGAGTTGTATTATGGAGTGAGTGAGTTGTGTCCTGGAGTGAGTGAGTTGTGTCCTGGAGTGAGTGAGTTGTGTCCTGGAGTGAGTGAGTTGTCCTGGAGTGAGAGAGTTGTGTTCTGGTGTGAGTGAGATGTGTCCTGGAGTGAGTGAGTTGTGTCCTGGAGTGAGTGAGTTGTGTGCTGGAGTGAGTGAGTTGTGTGCTGGAGTGAGTGAGTTGTGTGCTGGAGTGAGTGAGTTATGTCCTGGGATGAGTGAGGTGTCCTGGAGTGAGTGAGGTGTGTCCTGGAGTGAGAGAGTTGTGTTCTGGAGTAAGTCGTGTTCTGGAGTGAGTTTTGTCCTGGACTGAGTGAGTTGTGTACTGGACTGAGTGAGTTTTGCCCTGGAGTGAGTGAATTGTGTCCTGGAGTGAGTAAGTTGTGTCCTGAACAGAGTGAGGTGTGTCCTGGACATAGTGAGTTGTGTGCTGGAGTGAGTGAGGTGTGTCCTGGAGTAAGTGAATTGTGAACTGGAGTGAGTTGTGTACTGGAGTGAGTTGTGTACTGGAGTGAGTTGTGTACTGGAGTGAGTGAGTTGTGTCCTGAGTGAGTGAGTTGTGTGCTGGAGTGAGTTGTGTCCTGGAGGGAGGGAGTTGTGTCCTGGAGTGAGTGAGTTGTGTGCTGGAGTGAGTGAGGTGTGTCCTGGAGTGAATGAATTGTGAACTGGAGTGAGTCTTGTACTGGAGTGAGTTGTTTACTGGAGTGAGTTGTGTACTGGAGTGAGTGAGTTGTGTCCTGGAGGGAGGGAGTTGTATGCGTGAGTTGTATGCGTGAGTGAGTTGTATGCTGGAGTGAGTAAGTTGTGTACTGGAAGAAGTGAGTTGTGTCTTGGAGTGAGTGAGTTGTGTCCTGGAGTGAGTGAGTTGTGTCCTGGAGTGAGTGAGTTGTGTCCTGGAGTGAGTGAGTGTCCTGGAGTGAGAGAGTTGTGTCCTGGAGTGAGTGAGTTGTGTCCTGGAGTGAGTGAGTTGTGTCCTGGAGTGAGTGAGTTGTGTCCTGGAGTGAGTGAGTTGTGTCCTGGAGTGAGTGAGTTGTCCTGGAGTGAGAGAGTTGTGTCCTGAAATGGGTGAGTTATGTCCTGGAGTGAGTGAGTTGTGTCCTGGAGTGAGTGAGTTGTGTCCTGGAGTGAGTGAGTTGTCCTGGAGGGAGGGAGTTGTGTGCTGGAGTGAGGTGTGTCCTGGGGTGAGTGAATTGTGAACTGGAGTGAGTTGTGTACTGGAGTGAATGAGCTGTGTCCTGGAGTGAGTGAGTTGTGTCCTGGAGTGAGTGAGTTGTGTCCTGGAGTGAGTGAGTTGTGTCCTGGAGTGAGTGAGTTGTGTCCTGGAGTGAGTGAGTTGTGTCCTGGAGTGAGAGTTGTGTCCTGGAATGAGTGAGTGAGCGAGTTGTGTGCTGGAGTGAGTGAGGTGTGTCCTGGAGTGAGAGAGTTGTGTCCTGGAGGGAGAGAATTGTGTCCTGGAGTGAGAGAATTGTGTCCTGGAGTGAGTGAGTGAGTGAGTTGTGTGCTGGAGGGAGTGAGTGAGTTGTGTGCTGGAATGAGTGAGTGTGTCCTGGAGTGAGTGAGTTGTTTTCTGGTGTAAGTGATAGAAGAGGCTGACTGACTGAAGCGAAGAAAAATGTGTGTGTGTATGTGTATGAGTGTGTTTGTGTGTGTGCGTTCGTGCGTGCACGTGTGCGTTTGGGTGCGTGTGCGTTTTCGTGTGTGTGTGCGTGCTTGTTTCGTTTGTGTGTGTGTGTGTTTGTATGCCTGTTCATGTGTGTGTGTGTGCATGTGTGTGTGTGTATGTGCATTCATATATGTATGTAAATGGATGTGTTGCTGACACAGGGAGAGGGGGAGGTAAACCGATTGTCCACTGTGCTACAGGGGGGTCAGGAATGCAACAGGGAAGCGAAGCATGGTCATCTCAAGGTCAACCTTTGTGGGCAGCGGAAAGCATGCTGGACACTGGCTTGGAGACAACGGGTCAGAGTGGCCCAACATGGTCGAGTCCATCATCGGTAGGTCTGGCAGCCCGCCGTCATGTCTTGCACTGTGGTCCCAGGCGCCGTGTGGCATCGTTCTCTCAGCCATTGACAACAAGCAATCAAGTGCTGTAAACACAGCAATCATTGCTTGGACCCGCTGTGTTGCGCTCCAGACAAAAATGGAAGTTTTCCCAAAGTACCTCTATATATCACATGCAGTGCTGATATCACGTGCAGTGCTGATGTCACGTGCAGTGCTGATATCACGTGCAGTGCTGATATCACATGCAGTGCTGATGTCACGTGCAGTGCTGATATCACGTGCAGTGCTGATATCACGTACAATGCTGATATCACATGCAGTGCTGATATCACGTACAATGCTGATATCATGTGCAATCCTGATATCACGTGCAATGCCGACATCACGTACAATGTTCATATCACATGCAATGCTGATATCACATGCAATCCTGATATCACATGCAATCCTGATATCACATGCAATCCTGATATCACGTACAATGCTCATATCACGTACAATGCTCATATCACATGCAATGCTGATATTGCATGCAATCCTGATATCACGTACAATACTCATATCACATGCAATGCTAATCCAAATATTTCAGTGAGGACCTGAATAGCCGTTTCATGCGTTGCTGTAAGAAACACCAAATACAATTTATTGACTTTTCGCTATATGAAATGTTTATAATTATGTTCCTGTAATCTCTGTGGCATATTGCCGTGTATCTGTGGTTCACTGCGTTCCATGAATGAAGCGGAAGCGCTGATAACGTCGACTTGAGTTTCCTCTGTCAAAATCTGCGTGCCAGAAGGACCCAAAATGAGCCATAATCATAGTTGTTGTGTAACGTGTTAATGCAACCATAACTGTTTTCGGGGGAATTTTATGGAAAGCGCGCTGTTCAGTCAGCTTGATCCAAACAGTCGATGTGGAATTTATTTTTAGTCATCCAATCTTGATACTTTTCATGTCAGGAGGCTCAGAATGGCAGAGAGAGACAGTGGTAAAGCAGACTGCGAAATGTAGACCCCAGAAAGAGTAAAAGGAGAAGAGGACACAAAAGCAAAAGAAAGAAGGGGGAAAGGAGAAATGAGGGGTCGGGAGAGGGGGAGGGGGGGGGGAGGGGGAAGGGGAGGAGGGCAATAGGCTAGAAGAGTGAAGGGCAAAAGGCGAAAAGAGCGAAGGGCAAAAGTTGAAAAGGACGAAAGGGCGAAAGGTGAACAGAGCGAAGGGCAAAAGGCGAAAAGAGCGAAGGGAAAAAGTTGAAAAGGACGAAAGAGCTAAAGGCTAGAAGAGTGAAGGGCAAAAGGCGAAAAGAGCGAAGGGCAAAAGTTGAAAAGGACGAAAGGGCGAAAGGTGAACAGAGCGAAGGGCAAAAGGTGAAAAGGGCGAAAGGGCTAAAGGTGAAAAGAGTGAAGGGCTTAAGGCTAGAAGAGTGAAGGGCAAAAGGCGAAAAGAGCGAAGGGCAAAAGGTGAAAAGGGCGAAAGGGCTAAAGGTGAAAAGAGTGAAGGGCTTAAGGCTAGAAAAGTGAAGGGCAAGAGGTGAAAAGAGTGAAGGGCAAGAGGCGAAAAGTGAAGGGCAAGAGGCGAAAAGTGAAGGGCAAGAGGCGAAAAGTGAAGGGCAAGAGGCGAAAAGTGAAGGACAAGAGGCGAAAAGAGTGAAGAGCAAGAGGCGAAAAGTGAAGGGCAAGAGGCGAAAAGTGAAGGGCAAGAGGCGAAAAGAGTGAAGGGCAAGAGGCGAAAAGAGAAGGGCAAGAGGCAAAAAGCGAAGGGCAAGAGGCGAAAAGTGAAGGGCAAGAGGCGAAAAGTGAAGGACAAGAGGCGAAAAGAGTGAAGAGCAAGAGGCGAAAAGTGAAGGGCAAGAGGCGAAAAGTGAAGGACAAGAGGCGAAAAGAGTGAAGAGCAAGAGGCGAAAAGTGAAGGGCAAGAGGCGAAAAGTGAAGGGCAAGAGGCGAAAAGTGAAGGGCAAGAGGCGAAAAGTGAAGGACAAGAGGCGAAAAGAGTGAAGAGCAAGAGGCGAAAAGTGAAGGGCAAGAGACTCAAGTGAAGGGCAAGAGGCGAAAAGAGTGAAGGGCAAGAGGCGAAAAGAGAAGGGCAAGAGGCAAAAAGTGAAGGGCAAGAGGCGAAAAGTGAAGGGCAAGAGGCGAAAAGTGAAGGGCAAGAGGCGAAAAGTGAAGGGCAAGAGGCGAAAAGAGTGAAGGGCAAGAGGCGAAAAGAGTGAAGGGCAAGAGGCGAAAAGTGAAGGGCAAGAGGCGAAAAGAGTGAAGGGCAAGAGGCGAAAAGTGAAGGGCAAGAGGCGAAAAGTGAAGGGCAAGAGGCGAAAAGAGTGAAGGGCAAGAGGCGAAAAGTGAAGGGCAAGAGGCAAAAAGTGAAGGGCAAGAGGCGAAAAGGCGAAGGGCAAGAGGCGAAAAGTGAAGGGCAAGAGGCGAAAAGAGTGAAAGGCAAGAGGCGAAAAGGCGAAGGGCAAGAGGCGAAAAGTGAAGGGCAAGAGGCGAAAAGTGAAGGGCAAGAGGCGAAAAGAGTGAAGGGCAAGAGGCGAAAAGTGAAGGGCAAGAGGCGAAAAGTGAAGGGCAAGAGGCGAAAAGAGTGAAGGGCAAGAGGCGAAAAGTGAAGGGCAAGAGGCGAAAAGAGTGAAGGGCAAGAGGCGAAAAGTGAAGGGCAAGAGGCAAAAAGAGTGAAGGGCAAGAGGCGAAAAGTGAAGGGCAAGAGGCGAAAAGAGTAAAGGGCAAGAGGCGAAAAGTGAAGGGCAAGAGGCGAAAAGAGTGAAGGGCAAGAGGCGAAAAGAGTGAAGGGCAAGAGGCGAAAAGAGAAGGGCAAGAGGCGAAAAGAGAAGGGCAAGAGGCGAAAAGAGTGAAGGGCAAGAGGCGAAAAGAGTGAAGAGCAAGAGGCGAAAAGAGTGAAGGGCAAGAGGCGAAAAGAGTGAAGGGCAAGAGGCGAAAAGTGAAGGGCAAGAGGCGAAAAGAGTGAAGGGCAAGAGGCGAAAAGAGTGAAGGGCAAGAGGCGAAAAGAGTGAAGAGCAAGAGGCGAAAAGAGTGAAGAGCAAGAGGCGAAAAGAGTGAAGGGCAAGAGGCGAAAAGAGTGAAGAGCAAGAGGCGAAAGTGCAGGGCAAGAGGCGAAAAGAGTGAAGGGCAAGAGGCGAAAAGAGTGAAGGGCAAGAGGCGAAAAGTGAAGGGCAAGAGGCGAAAAGAGTGAAGGGCAAGAGGCGAAAAGAATGAAGGGCAAAAGGCGAAAAGAGTGAAGGGCAAGAGGCGAAAAGGCGAAGGGGGAGAGAGGAACGGATTCCCATCCACCAACTGGGATTCCCCTCACGTCACTCCACTCTGTGGCCATTGTTCGCCTCACTCTCTGCGCAACATAAACATTCTTCTTACGTTTTGTCTGCAGCATTCATTTTCGATGATTCATGACGTTGACTTCTATCCTTTTTTAATAGGTCTCCTGGAATTCAATTTGTTCGGCATTCCCTATGTAAGTATACCTTGATTTGTTGTTGTTGTTGTTGTTGTTGTTGTTGTTGTCATTGTTGATATTGTTACCATTGTTGTCATCGTTCGTGTACAAACAAAGAGGTGAGGGGCCGGTGTCAGACTATAATTTGGAACAAAAAAAGAGTGACCAATGAAGTCTCGCCATGTGACATTGCAGGGGCAAGCTTTCGGAAACGGAGGTCCTTCTTCAGGTCTGACTTCATTGGTCACCCTTCTCTTGTTGCTATCGTGTCTGTAGGCGTTGCAGCTGCTGCTAGAACCATGGCAGCTGCCAGTTTATTTCTTCCTTAATGTCTTTTCTTTGCAAGGTCGAACCGAGGGTTTACGAGATCATGGCAAAACAATGTAG